>RJWM01010495.1:0-63347 GCA_004363535.1 Dasyprocta punctata | reverse complement strand
ACATGTCTATATCTGTCAATATCCCCAACCCCTAGGAAGGTAATGATATGCAATATTGTAACTACTGCCAAACTTCAACCACCTCAGTGTGTAAACCTACAATGTTATCATATCAGATCTGTTGTTGTTGTTTGTCTGTCTTTTTTGACTTTTATTTCTAGCTTCTGTATCTATTTTCTCTTAAATAAAAAAAAATGAAAATTTCATTCTTGAATCCACAAGAAATTGAATTATGCCAACGATTGTAATATGCAAGTAAACAAATGCTTTCTTGCAGGCAGCTATAAGGTATGCATCACAGCTGGTACATTCATTTGGTCCCAGGGAGACTTAAAGCAGACTTCTGATCTACAGAAATATAAGATAAGAATAATGTGTTTAAGCCACTAATTTTGTGTGTGTGATATGTTAAGGCAGCGGCAGAAACATATCCACATTTACAATTTTTTTTTCAGTACTGAGGATCGAACCCAGAGCTTTCACTCTGATCTACATTCTCAGGCTTCCTGCCCCCCCTTTTTCTTATCTTTTAAATTTTCTAACTTGCTAAGTATGTTGCTAAGTTGTTGTGGCTGGATTAGACCTTGTGATCCTCCTACCACGACCTCCCCAACTACTAGGATTACAGGTGCACACCATCACACCCAGACCTCTTGACTTTCAATTAACCTTGAACTTGACACTTAGTCACATGCTCACCCTGGTACCTGATATGAACTTAATCTATTCTCTTATTCACACCACTTAAAACTGCACTAACAAAAACAAATTCACCTGCACAGGGACACATAAAATACAGGTAGCAAGGAGATTTCAATGGAACTGAAAAGGATTAAAGGACCTCCACAAGATTCAAGCTATCGACTTGGCAACAGTATTTGCTGCACTTCAGTTTGGCCTAAAATTCCACTAGAATTTTCCCCAGCAGCAGAACTCTCTCCCAAAATACTTGCCCCCACAAACTGCACTAGCCACAGCTCTCGGATGGAAAGGAGAGTTCTTTCACTAGTCACCCAGGATTAATATTAGCAGGATCATTAAAGGGGCAGGAGTAGGAACAGCATACTGTACATGAGGCCCCACCTCTGACTGTGAGCCTTTTGAGGGACATTTCAGATTTAAACCATAACAGAGGTGTGTTGCTGAATGTGACCTGGAAGGGTGCAATCTGGTCTCTGGCTTCTCCCTTCTCTCCCTGCTTCCTGGCCGACATGGGTTAAGCACTTTTCCTCTGTCATGACCTTCTCCAAGGGTAAGCTGAGGTGGGCTATTATTTCAGTTCTGTTTTTCACAGCTCTGCAAGAATCTTTAGGGTTTGAGGGACAGTTTGGTTCCTATGAGATAGATGCTTGTTCTTACTTGGAAGAGGGATGGGTGCCTTGGTTTCCATTAGGGGATAATTGCTCCTGCTTGTGGGGTAGGTGATCTCATCATGGGGTGGTGTGAAAGCCTTTGCTTTTCCTGAAACCCAAGGGATTGTATGTTCAGAGAGTTCTAGGCATCACTCTGGAACTGGATGTTGTAAAAGCTGTTGATTGAGTGTCCCTGCAAACCCTGAAAATTAGTTGCTTTTATTTTGGTGTCCTCAGTCAAAAAGGGCATGAGAGAGACTAGGTAAACCAAGAGCTAATAAACCTTGCTTTGTCAACTTTTCCTATGTGCAAAGCTGAGCAAGAATCTGACCAGATTCAAGCTAATAATGAAGTCAAAAAAGTTGAGTTTCCTTGTTTCTTTTCAATTTATCATTATTTCTTCTATCTTACCTCAAACCAGTGTGAATTTGAGATAATATAAATGCTATAAATGAATGGTTCTATGTATCAATATAAATTCTTGTAAAAAATGGCCTGCTAGAAACTGTGGCCTCCAAAGATGGTTTAGAGACATGAAACTTTGTGAGTCTTCCAATCTGAATTAGGTATCACTTATTCCTAACTTCAAAATTTTTTCTGAAGAACATAAAAGATGGGTTTTATTCCTCCTTCTATGGCTTTATGCATTACTTTTACCTATGAGTTGATTCTTTAACTCCCTTTAAACTCATTATGAGCCAGCACATGTATAATTCTTTTAGTCCTCCTTAATTAGGAGAAAACCTGAGCATTGTGGAATGTTTCTAATATACAGGAAGACACATTTTTCTTCTGACAAGACAATTTTACAATCTTCAACCTTGAAATATGACCTTTGGAAACTGAACATTTGCCAGTTGTATTCACATCATCACTAATGACTAATGAATTACTGAAACTCATTTCGGCCGCCAAGGCCCTGGGTCCTGTCCCTATGGGTTTGTTGGGCTTTCTTCAGGTGTCAGCTCTGTTGGGTTGGAGACTCAGGCCTGCAGCTCTGGTACTGCACACTCCTGGAGTCTTGATAGTTTCTTTATTCCCACAGCTCCACTAGGCACTGCCTTCAAGTGGGGTCTTTCTATGGGGAGTCCAACTTTGGGGCAGATTCCTCCCTAGATCCTTTGGGTATCTGAGACATCCTTGGAAATCTAAATGGAGGAAGCCATGCTCTCACAGCTCTTGTGTTCTGTAAGCCTGAACTCTCTACCTATCAACCTCAACTGTGCACTTGTTTCTGTATAGAAGAATGGCTCTTTCTCTATAATGCTGCCTACAATATTCTAGGCTTTGAGATTTTTTGTTTGTTTCTTCATTTATTTTTTCCAACTCTTACTATATCTCTCAATATAATTGTTATGGATTACAAACTGGTGGTCAACTTGACACCAGTTGAATTGGTTCAGCTGGTGTTGAGTTAAAGATGTTCCACCTGAAGAAAGGTGCCAGCATAAATAGGGACGTGGGGAAGAAGAGTGGGGCGTTGTGGGTTCTTCCAAGAGTTGCTGTTGGAGCCGCTGGTTCTCCTGGAGGTGCTTTGTCACGCTGGCTTCTCCAATGTGGATCCGGCCATTATCGTCGGAGGAGCTCGGGACCTCATCGGTGAGAGTGGCTGTGGTTCATGTTGCGAGAGCTCTGCTCCTCACACCGTGCATCGCTTCCTGGCTCTGGAGGGGAGGCTGTGTGCTGGAGAACCTGGTCACGCTGGGCTTCCTGACCTGTGCTCAACTGTTCTCCATCGTCGGAGGAGCGTGGGACCTCGTCGCCGTTGGGGATGGTTGTGGTGCTCTTCAGGGCAGCCCCGCTTCTTCTTTTGAGCGTGACTTCTCAGCTCCTACGTAGAACCCTCAACCCACTGCACGGCTCCTTCACCCTGCTGGCATAGACTTTCTAGTTCCACCACTGACCTGTGGCCTTCCTAGCACAGAACCGTAAATAAACTGGCGTGAGCCCTTATTGGGGGCTCTTAGGTTCCCAGTTGGTACTGTGGGAGGCATTGTCATGCATTCGGGTCTCTAGTGGGACTCTTGCATGATATTGCTGTGGGATCCAGGCCTTCGGCTATCCTGGGTCTTAGTGTTGTGGATAGATCTTCCTGCACCGTCTCGTGTTTAACTTTGGGTGATTATTATAAAACAGTATTACAAACCCTGTGTCCTGTATGTAGTTGTTCTCCCTGTAACCCCCGACTACAACAATAATCCAACTCATTTTCCATCAAAAACTATTAAATACATGTCTGATTCCACTTTGTCTTACTTCATCACATCTTTAAATTTGTTTGTTTTAGAGTAATGAGATAGAGAATTTTGTTCACTGGAAGTTCTGTATAAAGATATGAAACTTTGTTACAGTCAGAAAATTATAACTTCTTAGGGGTCTCCATACATTTCCTTCTTTGAGGAGACACTGGATCTTCCAAAAATTCTGCAGTTTTCTGGTACAGCTCACAGGGAAGAGGAAATTTTTCTAAAGCCGCTTACAGTAGCAAGATATAATAGTGGAGTATAGGGAATAGAGGAAAAATGGGAACCCAAGGGAGGTATCGGGAAAAGTTCAGAGAGAGAAAGAGACAGACAGACAGACAGACACACGAGAGAGAGAGAGAGAGAGAGAGAGAGAGAGAGAGAGAGAGAGAAAGAAACAGAGAAGAGAGAAACAGAGAGAGAAAGAGAGAGATTTATAGAAGGGGTTTATGGAAAAAGAATATTACTAAAAAATATCTGGTCAGAAGTTTGTCAATGAGGAAGATTCTATGTTGAGGCTGTAATTTGGGGCTGAGGTTTTTACTTAGGTTATTTTCATTCTTCTTTCAGTGGGTTCTGGTAGATACACATGCACTAGTCTGCTCTCTTGAACAAGTTTTGACTTATACTGAAAAACAGCTGAGTAACTTCTTACTGTCTTCTTACTTTAAAGAATCATTCCTTTTTTTCCTTTTTTTTTGCACTAGGGAGACAATACGATATTTACACATGTGAGTTTATTTCACTTGTGCGTATGGTCTCAAGTTTCATCCATTTACCTATAAAAGCCTCAAGTCTATCCTTTTTTATAGCTAAGTAATACTCCAATGTATAAAAATAACATATCTTTTTGTCCATTACTCGGTTGATGGTCATTTGGGTTGTTTCCAAGATTTAGCTATTACAAATTGTGCTGCTATAAACATGGGTGCACATATTATCACTGTGGCATGGTGTTTTCAAAAACTGAAAGAGTAATAAGATCAAAAATGTACAATAGATACTATGAAAATGAGAGGGGAAGAAAGTGCTCAAAATGAAAGAATAACTGGGATGGGAAAAGGAGAAAAGAAAAATGAGAAAATATTGTATGTATATAGGTGTACATACACAGATGTTTGCACGTATATACATATACAAGATAGATAACTATATTACTAACCTCTGTAAGTTCATCAAAAAAAGTTTGTATATTCATTGTTTGATCATTTTTTTCATTCCTAAATCTTGTAATCTAAACAATTACTTTTAAGATAACAATATACAATATATTAACTGGTGTTGATTTCCTATTTTTTTTGAAATTCTGTATTGTTTTTATCCTTTTTGTTTTGTTTTGTTTTTAAAATTAAAATGCATAAAAGAGAATCATTCCTCTTTATTGTCATATTTACTTGCCTATTCCAATTTAAATATTTGAAGGTCTGTTTTAGTGACGTATGTTTGCAATATATCATAGGTTAATTTTGGGGAATCAGCATATGTGCATAACTAATTCTTTTCAATTTTTTGGCTCTTCCACCATTAACTACTGTCTCTCCTTTTTGCTTCCCTTAACCTCTTTCCTTATCTTCAAAAAGTCAGCCTTCTCTGTTTCTTACTTCTATCCTTTATTTTATTTCTTAAAAATTATATTTTGGGTTTCTCATATAGAGAAACAATATGATATTTAACTTTCTGTATTTGACTTCTATTACTTCACTTACTATCATGGTCTCAAATTCTATCAATTTTTCTGTTAATGACATGATTTTATCTTGAAGACCATTATTTATGATGAAAAATATGGAAGAATAAATGGAAGTATATTCTTTCTATCACCTACTGAGATTATACCATATTCATCTCATAGCATGTCAGCATATCAAATAGTAATCATTTTGTCATGTAAATATCTATCCATATTAATTAGTTCAACATTTGTTGCCCTTAGAGTTTATGGATTATTTATGGACTTTAGACTCTCACACAATTTTCTTGGGCATAGAATTAAGGAAAAAACAAGGGTCATTTCTACCCTCACAAATTCTGTACTTGTAGGTATTTATCCCTGGTTTTGTATTTATCCTTTCTTTTTTGTTTCATTTTAAACATATAAACATATGCTTTTACATCTGGGATCATTCCAGAACTTCTGTAAAATCTCACTGGTTTCCTTAAATGCTTATCTGCTTTTGTTTTGTTTTGTTTTGTTTTCACAAAGGACAGGACTATTCCAGATTATGTATTTAGAATTTCATACTTTAAAAATATATAAATCCTCATGCCAAAATTCTCTTCAGAATCCTTGGTCGTATCTAACTTTTCACTAAAATAATTAAATATCCTATTTCATAAAGCATATGGTATATGCTCAACAGCTTTTTCTTTCTGTATGACAGACTCCAAAATGACATTGTCACTTCCTGTCACATCCAATTACCTACCGCATTTGCCTTGTTTCTCAGAACTGGGTCTGGAGCCTTAGCTCCCTTTGTGGCTTCCTGTGCCCCTCAGAGATGGAGTTACCAGCAAGGCAAGTAAAAAATGAGTCTGACACTTAGTTTTCAGTAGAAAGAGCCTTTTGGAAGCTGTTGATGTCATTAGTATAATTGAACTCTGCCATGAATTTTTAATCTCAGTTAAAGCAGTGACTTTCACCTAGCTTGCTGCTCTGTGGAATATGTTCACAGTCATTTCATTTGTACTCTCTTTTTATCCTACTAAATATTTTCTATCTTGTGCGTTTTATCAGAATCATGGATTTCCAGATGGGGCTTTACCAATTTACTCTGGAGTGTTTCTATTTCTCTGGCTCCTTTCTTGTGTATTTGCTTTGCATTAATAAAGTATACTCTTTTGATGTTAGGTCATAAGGTTGTGTTTACTGTACCCTATTACAGTTACTTGACTTATTTCCCATTCTTTGTGCTTTGAAATATAACAATTTCAGGTTTGTTAGAATATTATTAATCCCTAGGTTTAAAGATATAGTATTGTATTATTTAGGATAAGAATGCTATCAGACACACCACCAAATCTCAATTGCTTAATGTAACAAAGATTTAATTCTTTCTCCTGCAAAGCTCAGTGAAGATGTTTTTCTGCTCAGTGTGCAGCTGTCTGTGTGGTCTTCTGGAGACCTAGCATCTTTATCTTGTGACTCTGTCCTCTTCTCTATTCTTAGAGAAACCAGTAGATAAGGAAAGGCAGAGAAAGGGAAGAGAGAACGAAGGACTTTTTTAATGGGCCAGATATAGAGGTGGATGTAGTAATTACTTTTTATTGGCCCAAACTCAGTCATGTGGTTCCACCGAGCTAACAGAAAGATGGGGAAATATAGACTGGCTGTGGACCTATGAGGAAGGAGAAATCAAATTGGCAAACAACTAGCAAGTCTCTCCTGTGATATTTAGTTATATAAATTATAAAACTTGTTCAGAGTTCTACTTTTGCTCTGAGGTATTCTCTGGGGTGGCCTTTTAAGTTTCCCTCTCATGCCTGAACTAAATCACAGTCATTATGGTCTCCCAATTTTCTACTTTTGCCACCTTACAGAGTGTCACTAGATGTATTTTAAAATACTGTTTTCCTCGTATTCCTTTTCTCTCTTTTCTCAATGCCCTATTCTCCATGATTTCTCCATAATTTGGCTCTGTCTTACTTCTACAATATCTCCCATTAATCCTCTTCAGACCACAAATCAATAGGTAAGGTGGTAGTATTTGTCCTGGAATCTAAAAATCTGAATCTTATGGCAATAGCGTTATCCCTTAATCCCAATCCACAATACAATGGAAAGAAAATGATACTCTTTAGTATTTTGATCTTCAGATTCATTATTTTATATAATCCTAATTTGCATGTGTGTGTATAACTCATTTTCTTTTCCCCTGGAAAGCATGCATGTGTTACACAGCTGTCCACATTTCTACTGACTTTGGAATTTCATTCTTATTATTAACAAATATTATATGTCTCTGTGGTTTAAGCACAAACACCAAGGTATCTTTACGTTTGACTACAGTGAAAATTTATTCACTTCTCTCATTTCCAGGAAGCTATGTTCTCATGTAATTAAAGAAATATATAAATTCCTATAAGTCTAAGATAGAAATCAATCTCTATTAGCACCTTTTATCTGAGCTTCAGAAAGAGTCTTAGTGATGCTTGGTCCTTTCAGCACCAGCTAATGAGATACTGCAATTCTTTAGCTATTATACATTTGTCTTCAAATAGATTTTCTTTGGTCAACCTTTTGTCATAAAAGCTTCCAATATACAGAAAGGTAGAAGGAATTGTACAGTAAATATCCACAGCCTAGATTTACCAATGCATGCATGTTTTTTGCCAACCTACTTTAAGTTATAATTAGTTGATTTTTAACCAATGCCATAAAAATATGAAATTATGTATATTTCTTCTGTCTCTTAAAACTCATCAAGTGACAGAAGAGTTGGATATTACAGGTTTTCCCTTTTAGAAAAAAATCTAATGCAGCTCAAACCACTGCAGACCTTGCCCATTTTACCCACTAAAATATCTGTAAACAATTTCTTTTTTTGTTTGAAATACATGGTTGACTTGTACTAACATTTTTTGATAACCATGTCCTCTACATTTTCTTAATTTCTTAACTAGTTTTCTGGAAAATTTTCCATAATTCCAAATTTATTTGTGTTCAATTTTTATTCTAACACACAGCAGCAATGTTTGTGTAATACAAGATTAAAAGAATAAATGCTTTGGTCTGGATTTTTTTCTGTCTTTTTACATTTGGACCAGTTTTGGCTTTTGTTTTTTTCCTAGAAAAAAAGACCATGGATATATAGTTTAATCTCCACTTATATAGTTAGCTTGCTCTTGTTTCTGCTAAGGGAATCGTAGGTGCTCTTCTTGAACTTTTGGCGTTAATAAAACCTAATGCCAATCTGATGAATGAGGAAAATATAGTTTGTTAAGTAATGAAAACCTTAGAATTTTTACTCTACTTTCCCAAAGAACAAAAAATTATCTTCTAAACCATAGATATAATTCAGCTGAAAATTTAAATTCAACAAAAACTCCTAAGAGTTGGAGACTTTGGCCCTAAGTTTAGTTGTTATCAGCATCTGGACAAACAAAATGTATTGCTTATGAAAACTTCTTGGAAATAGATTCTCTCTCTCTCTCCCCCTCTCCCTCAACTCTCCTATTCCCTCTTCCCCTTTCCCTTCTCTCTCCCTTCCCCCTCCTCCTCCCTTTTCTGACTCTCCCTCTTCCCCCCTCTTTCCCCCGTCTCCCTTTACCCTCCTACTCCCCGTTCCTTTTACCCCTTCCCTCTCCTCCCTGTTTCTCCCTCTCTCTGCTTCTCCCTCTTCCTCTCTCTCTTCTCCCTCTCTCCCTCTCCCCTCCTACTCCCCCTTTCCCTTTCCCTTCCCCTCCCCCTCTCTTTTTCGCCTCTTCCTTTCTCTCTTTCTCCTTTTCCCTCTCTCCCTTCCACTCCTCCTCCTTCTTTCCCCTCCCCTCCTCCTCCCTTTTTTTCTCTTCCTCCCCCACCCCATCTAGTAAAGATGATAATTCACTGAGTGGCTCTACTCTTACCTAGGTAAGAACTTCAGTGGTTATTATTGGGACAAAATGATTTGTCTTTCTAAATGTAAATCCTTTAAGACTTTGAACTTCTGTTTAACCAATGATTACAGAAAAATTTTACCAGCATTGTTCTTTAAAACATTCTATTGGTAAGTCTAGGGATTTTATTTTTAACTGGCTCATGTAATCTTCTTTTTTGGGCATAATTTCTTACTTCATTCAGTCTAAAAGTCTTCATCTTTTTGGTTTCTAAGAATACTCAGTTTATTTTTTTTTTATTTTTTTATTTTTTTTTTGGTACTGGGATCGAACCCATGACCTCGTGCTTGCCAGGCAGGCACCCATGCAGCTGAGCTAATTCCTCAACCCTACTCAGTTTATCTTTGAAAATATGAATTTGAATATATGGTATCCCAAATATTGATAAGAAATGCTTAACGGAGAAAAACAAATGATCTAAGTACTACTATGAAAGTTTAGATACTATCATTAAAAGACTAGTTTGTGGAATTTTTTTTAAAAAAAAGAATCCTAGAGCTACATGTATCAGATCATTCCATTATGGTGTTATAAACAAAGATTATAAACTTATAACTATTTCTATTCATATTGAATTAGTAGAGTTTGAAGAATTCTCAAAATAATCTAAAATTGGCCTTTCATTTTCAGTATTTGATATTATTTGCAACTTGAAAACTCATCCTGTTAGCCGCATTTAGTATCAGTTCAGATTCACTTTCTAAAAAGTTTGAGGTGCCTTCATAAATTTCAGAGGAACATGTCTTCTTCTAAAGGAGTTCTTTACATTTGGAGCAGTGGACAAAAGACTCCATGAACAGAGGAGTTCAAACTATGGAATTCTCAAAGAATATTACTGTTTTGACACCAATTATCTGGTACCAACTGGGTATCCTGCAATTCAGTTCAATCCTGGCACTATCTACCCAGAGTTAGTGTCAGACTTCACAGGTTTAAGGGTTTAGACTCACACACTGTGCTCACTTCAGATGATATTCATAAGCCTCACAGGTCATCCCCACTGCTGACAGCCATCTATAAATTTGAGGAGTCCCCTAACTCCCTCAGGTTTGATCATTTTCTAGAATAACTGGGGTACTGGACTGAAAAAAAACATTATTATTACAATTGTAATTTTATTTTAAAGGATACAGATCAGGAATGGTCAAATGGAAGAATGGAAGAGATGATAAGGACAAGGTCTTGGGCTGGAGGCTCATTTCTGTACTTTCTGCATGAAATCCAGGCCTGTCATCCTTTTATTTCATCAATGTGTTCTACAAATTAAGAAGCTCCTTCAAATCAGATCCAGAGTTTTTATTAGGGCTTCATTACATAGGTCTGATTGATTGAATCTTTGGCCATGTTATTAAGCTTGATCTCCAGCACCCTATCTTCCTTGGAGGTTCAGCTGGCCCAAAGTGCTAAGCCCCTAATCATAGGCCTGGTCCTTCAGGTGCTCAGTCTGAGCAGTCCCATCCTGAAGCTATCTAGATGCCCAGTGGAGTCACCTCATTAACATAACAGACACACCTAACACTGTACATTGGTTTGCTGGGCAGTCATAGCAAAGCACCAATGGCTAGATGGCTTAAATTACAAAAATTTATTTTCTCACAATTCTGGAGGCTCAAAGTTGAAAAGAAAATGCTGGCACTGTTTCTTCTGAAGCTGCTTTTCTTGGCTTTATTTGTTTGTCTCCTCTCTGTGGCTTCACTTGGTCTTCTCTCAAGTGTGTCTGTGACCTACCCTCTTCCTCTTCTGAGGACTCTGGTCATACTGGCTTAGGACCCAGCCTATTGACTTCATTTAACTTAAATACTTCTCATAAGACCCTGTCTCTAACTACAGTCCCAGTCTGAGGAACTGGCATTAGAACTCTGACATGTGGATTTGGACAGGGCAGGGGCACAACATTTCTGCTCATAATGTTCAAGAAATTCTAAGGATTTTTCATGCTCTGTGCCAGCAACTGGTGATAAAGACCAAGTACATTTTTTGTTATTTCACAATGTTCTTCACATATTGTATTCACGATCTCCCTCAGAGAAACACAGTTTAGCATTGGCTAAATGCATACACTTGGATGGAGACAAGTGGTTTTATTTTGCTGCCTAGGGAGAGATGGGCAACCCTCTATTCTGGAAGGAAGACATTATCTGCTCCTGTTATTTATGTTCTGAAGTCAGTAAGATGCATCATGTCTAGTTTTGTGAAAGGCAAAACCTGGAAGGTAGCTGATTCCTTAATTTCAGGATTCTTTTTCTACTGCTCATTTTTTCACTACTTGGCATTTACTCACCTTTTTTCCCAATTCAGGCTTTTGCTTGTCTCTTCCATCAAAGTAAGGGTTCAGGAATAATCTTATTTGTATTAGTCTGAATAGACCTTGAAAACAGCATGTTACCTCTTGCTAAAATATTTGCACCCAAATCTTATTCCTTTACTTCTTGTACTTTTGAAAATCATTCCACCATGGAACTGAAGAAAGTTTGTGTTCCCTGAAGGTTAGTGATCACTTTAGGGCTTTCCCCCCATTTCTTAAGTTATTTTGTCAGACACTCCTGCCATGATGTATTCTACCCCACTGTAAGCCTAAAAGAAACAGGGCCAACTGACTAAGGACCAAAACCTCTGAAACCATGAACCAAAACATACCTTTCATCTTCTTAAATTGATTTGTCTCAAGCATTGTTATAGCACTGGAAAGCTGACTAACACAGAGGAGTAGGGCACAAAAATTCCCTAATGAGTGGGGTGGAAGTATTTGATAAAAAAGGTGTAGAAAGACAATATTCTACATACGATTAATCAAAATATGCTCTCATGTTTGGGTAAACTAGGCCCAAATGCAAATTTAGTTTACTTGTTCTGGTTGAATTATTTTATGAAATTATTTTATCCTGATGTTAGTTCAGAAATATGGCAACCTAGGACAGCAACTCAGGCTCTCTTTCATACAACAATATCTTGAAAGTATAGAAAAGCCAGCCAATTTTCCTTTTGCATGCATTCATTTTTTCTACATTATTTAGCAAACATTTATAAAGAGAACTCTACATGCCAAGTGCATAGTAAGAATAAACTGTTTTGCTTAAAATAAATGGCCAAAATTTATTGAAGGAATTCTCTTTCATAATAAAAAGTAAGGATTTTATTTTTTTAGTTCTAAGACTGTTATTGTCTGCAGGAAATGAATCAGGCAATTTTTCTTTATCTTTGAAGTAAAATGTTTTATCTAAATGATCTTCAATTTTTTTTCCAGCTCTAAAATTCTAGGGTTCTGTAGTCTCTGCCACAATTCCTATCCCTCAAAATGAGGTTCATATGTAATTGGTGGTTATGGGATGGAATTGTTTCCTAACTGAAAAACTTGTGAAGCAAGCAAACCTGAGGGTTGTACTAATTCTAAGATGCTGGGGCTAACAGAGAGATTCTTGTCATAGTTACTGGTTCTTAATACAGATATTGGGACTTTTTGTCTATTTTCACAGGGTCATTGGAGAGCACAGGACAAAGGATGGCTTTCTTCCTAAAACAACTCTTATATCTGCCATGAGTTCAGGAAAGCCTCCATTAGAGATGTTGCCCTATTGCCTAAATCTTGTCCTCTATCTATCCCATACCAGGTAAGAATAACAGACTGAAATTCCTGGCTTTCCTATTGAATCAGTGAGGCTATTTATGTCTAGAGATAACCGAGTACTTAACTAAAAGTGACTTCACCAAGAAAGTTAATTTTCTCACACAGGACCAGAATAAGTTCACTGCCCTCTAAGTCAGCTTTTTTCATATTTCTTGGCTTTTCTTTCACGGCTGTCAAATGGTTTCAGCAGCTACAATCATCATGTCCTCTCATGACAATGTCCAAAGCATGAAATGACACTCCCCCTTTTGCCATGCACCTTGTGTTAATCAACTTTCTGTTACTATAGCAAATATAACAGTCAACTCATAAAAGGAAATGTTTATTTTGGCTGGCAAGTTTTAGAGGTTCCAGTTCATGATCAGGAGTACCTATTGTTTTTAGCCCTGAGGTAAGTTTGCTCAGTGGGATGAGGGAAGTGCATGATGGAAAAAACTATTCAATTCTTGGCTAGAATTGAGACAGAGGAAGACGAAGGAGCTAGGGTTCCACTGTCTCTTTCAAGTGTGACATCCCCAGTGATGGAAGATCTTCCTCTACATACCACTTCTTAGAGAAAGGTTCCACCACTTCACAGTTTTGCCATGCTGGGGAATTACATAGACCTCTGGGAGACACTTCAAATCCAAAGTGTAGCATATCTGTATCTATTTTTATTGTAAAGGAAACCTTCCCTTGAAGCCTCCAGTAGACTTCCTCTTAATGATAGTACTATGTTCCATCCCTAAACCCATGGCTGCGCAAACTTTCTGTTAATGAGAGAGGTATGAATAACAGACAAAAGAGGCTGTCAGGAATGCCTGCCTCACCCATTCTAGCAAAAAAATAGACAGCAGATCTAATTAAGGGAAAGGTATAGAAATATTTTAACCCATTACCCTTACTTTTCAGAGCTTCTGGATACCCTGTGAATTACGAGATATCAGAGCAAGGGGCAGAAAACTATATGGAGAGAACTGGACAGGTAGAGGCCCAGGAGGAAGTTGAGGGTGAAGATGAGGCTGATAATAGGAGAAAGGTCACAGAGCTGGCCATGATGGGGAATTCTTTGGTTCTAAACTCTCCTGTAGATAGTCAGTGTGACTTCCTGAGCATCGGGGAAATTAACAATAGATTCCTGTGATAGCTTGTACCAAAGCACAGTTCCACTGACATTTTATGTAACTAAGGAATGTTTCAACTCAGATAATTACCCAGAAAGTATGTAATTATCTTAATTCTCTGACCTGTTGCCCAGGGATAAATGATCCAGATACAAATAATGGGCTCTTGACTTCTGATGTTGGATTTGCTTTCTTGGGATTAGAGATCAGCAGAATGGGTGCGATGCTATTTTAAAAACCTATTTTGATATCCCTGTAACATGTAATTAATTTGCTCAAGTTCAGTCAAGTTTTTGACTTGAAGGCATTGTGTGGGTTGCTTTTCTGAGTGCTTTAATGAGAGAACAAGTTCTCAGGAATGAAAGGTTGGAAGGATTAAATGGAATGTACAAGTGTGGTTATATCTCACATTTTCTTGCATAGAGTTTGTATTCAGTAAATACTAACTTCTTTCCCTCATCTGGACTTTTTCCCTAATTACTGTTACCAAAAAATTCTCAGGGAAGTGGAGTATCCCTTTTGGGGTTTCCCTTACCCCAACCATAAAAAAGCAGGAAGGGAATGACCAATATTCTAAGACAAGGTGACAAGAAATACAAAGATAAAAGAAAGGGAATGATTCATTTATCATATACTGAATACATGTAATACATGCACCAGCTTTCTAAGAAGAGTGAAGATGCAGTTCCTATCTGAAGGAGGGCATGTTCTAGGAGAAGAGGGCCAGAGAGAACTGATATGAAGACCAAAATCACACTGAATGTCGGTGAACATTTAGAAGGTACCTGCTTTACACTTCTGGGGTGGTAAGGGAGGGTCATCAGGGGAGTCTTCTCTGAAGAAATGATTCCTCAAAGGCAGATTTACCCTCACACCTCTGCTGGGCCACAGCTCTCTGGACACTTGCTAACTGAAAAGGCAAACTGAAATAGAATCTATCTACTTTTTCAGAAGTCTTGAAGAGTCCCCAAAGAACAACCATTATTCATTTACTCGTTGGATTTTGTTTGTAGAATGTATATTAATAGACTTTCAGGATTACCTTAGCAATCATTGTATGAGTTCCCAGGTTTCCTGAGAGAAGATAGTAAAACCATCCAATGTGTTGATTTTAAAGGCCTATATTTTAGAAGAGTGGAGACAATCTTGCCAACTTCCAGCTCTATTGTTTCTCATTGTTCTCTTATCATGTTTACTTGATAATATTTTCCAAGTTACATTTAGGTTCATGTCCTTTGATGAACCTATTCATCCACAAAGGCCTAATGTTCAGGAAGATCAGGAATGCTTTCAGAGAAATGTAACCTAAAAATTCTACTTCAGAGACCTTAGATTATGCATACAGGGCAGTTTTAGAACATTTTAACCATTTCAAGGGTGTAAGTCGTATGTGTCACCCTTTTGCCAGCGGGTATGAGTCATATGAAAGGCAACAAGACTAGGAACTGACTACGGAGGCTTCCATTGTACCTGGGGTCCTGTGCTAGGGCAGAGAGACTTCCTTGCTAAAGTTCTGTTGGAACCATAAGCCCAGTTAGTTTCCTGCATCTTTATCCCTGTCATATTCAGGCACCACCCAAAATATAAGCCATCGGAACTGACATCCTCTCCTCTTCTTCCTAGGTTGTTTTGTGCATTTTAGAGCCTGACTCATCCTCCCACAGCTGTGCTTTCTGCCAATTTTTCCACTGGGTCCTCTGGAATCTCCATTTGTAAACCCCCACCCCCACACACTTGTTTGTCAGAAAATATTTTCTTCACTTCCTCACCTTAACTGAAACCCAGTTCTCCCCCAAGGTCTGGGTTCTCAAATACAGGTCGCTTTTTCTCCTGGGTCCTAAAGACCAAAGATTTGGGAGGCAACAGGGGCATCCTCTTGGCTCCCCACAGTTACTTGGCATTTTTCCAATGGTACTTGTTTACAAAGCCCATTCTTTCATATGCCCACACAACATAATAATAGTTAAATCAAAATTTTTTTCTTTTCATTTTATTGGTACATTTTAGATACACATAGTGGTAACACTCATCATAGGGAATTTGTACCTGTACATGGTATATCTTGTTGCTTCTTTTTTTCCCATACTCCTCCCCTCCTTTAGCCCTTTTTCCTCTCTTTATTTACAAAAGCTTTGTTTCCATTTAAATCAGAATTACCAGAGCAAATAATTTCCAATTCTAGGCCTGCATCAGATATATATAGAGCTAGCTATAAAAGAAGTGTGTTTGGTTGTCTTACATGGATTGCTCTTCAGGGTTCACATAGTGCTCCTGCTAAATTTCCTAGACAGGTGAGTATGGGAGTCAGATTGCTTGATTCACCATTGGTGACCTTGGGCAGGTCATTTAATCTCCCTTAACTTCTCACAGGGGTATTAGGACAAACAAATGAAGTACTGCATGCAAAGGGCTAAATGCAATGCCTGGAGCACAGTTAGCACTCAATACTCTGTTCTTATATTAGTGTCTATATGCTGTTTTTCACAAATGTTGCAATAACTTCCTAACTGGTCTTGATACTTACACTCTTCCCCTTCCCCTTAGACTTAACCACTAGAAATTTTAAAATGCACACCAAATTATGACACTATCTGAGTTAAGGAGGCCCTTTTTCCCACCACTGCTTTCCTATTGCATTGGTAATAAAACCAGTTCCAAACACCAGGGTAAGGCCATGTTCTACGAAGGAGGCCCTGTAGAATTTGATGCTGTCTGCTCCCTGACAGTGCCGGCCTCACCCACACTCCTGTGCCTTGCTGGCTTGCCTGCTGTTCCTGGAACCCCCCACCCCATGCTTATTACTATTTTGCAGCCTTTGAACTAACCATGCCCCTATCTGAACATTCTGCCCTGGCCTTCATATAGCTGACTCATTTACATCATCCCTCTGAGAGCAGCACCTTTTTACATCTCTTTCAACAACAAGCATTCGTGACCTTGTGCCTAGAGAAGAACCCAACACATATTAGGCACTCAAAAAGTATTTTCAGAGTAAGGCAATAAATGAGTGTGAATGGTCTTGATAATAACTACCTATCTGAAAAAAGACCAGGTTCCTTCCAGACTCAAAATAGACTGTTTGAAAAAAGGTACAGAACACTAAATGGAATTTGGAATAATTAGAAACTATCGCCTGCTAGTATTTGAGCTGATTTTCTTATACTGCAGGGATCATGGAATTGAATGAAATTTCTCTCAGACATGTGGAATATTGAAAAACTCAAAGGGAGCCATAGCTCAGCAAAATGACTGTGAGAGGCAGGGCCTCGGCAGATGTGGCGAAAATCATCAGTGATGAGCTGTGTAAACCACTCTGGAGAAACAAGGGGTGAGAGAGGCCTGTTTTTGCTCTTCCTCTGCACATTTGTTGTGACACCAGTGTCACTTGTAAGTCACTGGTGGAATACTTCTTTCTCAGAAGCCTCAGCCTTTGTTTCCCAAAGCAGCCATCCCTTTCCTTCTCAAATTCAATGAAATTACCCCAAATGGCTCTGCAGAAAGTGAACTCTTGTTTGCATAACACGGGGAATAACAAAGAGCCAACATTAATTAAGATGGTTACTGCAAATCACAAAAATTGATTTTTTTTTTTCTGCCTCTACAGTGGCAGATTTCTGCTTTAGACATGAAGTCTCACAGGCTTGAAAAAAGCTCCCCTTTGCAGAGAAACACTTGTGGTCTTTGCTTATCACTGTGAGGTAGAAGTTTAAAAGCAGCAACACTAAATTTTTCCTTTGTTCTACTGGCTTGTGTCAATTCAACCAATCATGATTCACTGTTTTTCTTGGTGTTGCCACTTCTGAATTTTTTGAAAATACACAGGCAACCAAGTTTTAACCACAATGATAAAATTAAAATACTTTTTTTGATTCTGTAGGCAAAGGGCCACGGCAGGAGTCAGAGGGTTTGACATAGGGATCATGTTTATGCTTTGATCATCTGTCGTTCTGGTAGAAGAAAGCATATGCCATCCTTTGCTCTGTTTTTAAAATAGATTCAGAGGAAGTGGGGAATTAATCTTAACCTTAAACACATTGAGCCCAGTATTTCCTCTCCAACTGCAGAATGCACTATCTAGTTTCCTCCACCTCGCCCTTGCTAAGTTTAGGTCCTTGGGCCAGCTGTTAAGAAGGAGAAGGGGGTGGGGAGGAGACCTTTAGATGGATAAGGCACTGCAGTCCCCTCAGTCCGGGTTTCCCTCCCCACCATTTCATCCCCATTCCCTATGGCCGTGGAAGCAATCCAGACAGTAGCCCATGACCCCTGTCATTATTCAGACATTTGTTCCAAAATAGGATGGGTATGAATCTCTCTCTCTCTCTGTCTCTCTCTCTCTGTCTCTCTCTCTCTCTGTCTCTCTTCTCTCTCTCTCTCTCACTCTCTCTCTCTGTGTGTTCACTTGTTACTTCCTACGAACACTGAAAATTAATCAGCTCATCATCAGTGTGTACCTTGAACATTTGCTACTCTCTAGAAAAGCAAAGGTTTACACTGTTTTTTAAAAAATTCTTGCTAAGAAAGGAAGCTGGGGTATCACCCACTCTCCTGCTCCACACAGCAGGAGGAGGCAGTACTGAGCAGCAACATCACAAGAATTTTTTCTTACAAGGTTTTTCTTCAGTCAGTGAATACTGCCAATATGACTGATACATAGGCAATTCAGTCAACATTCTTCAGATTTTTAAACAAACTTGAGCTTGAGGTATTGTAGATTGCAGCATTGAGAAGCTATAAGGTCTTTACCATGATGTGCCCAGTGCCGAACTCATGACCTGGCTCATGATGTGTTTAATCAGACCTTCTTGAATTGAAATTGTGTCATTGTCAAAGTATCCCTTAGGTGCTAGTGACCCATTAGTACAGGTGATGTGGGCCCAGAGCGTGGGCCCTACCCTTTCATTTCAGCGGAGGAGTTGCTCTTGGCCCATTCCTTTCACCACTTCAGCGGGTTGCCCAATATTTCCTACTACTCCCCACCCTCCTCCCCATCACTGGCAGGCTTCTGACACAAAGAGCTTGACAGTGTCTACATTGCCTCTGGGTCCCCCGACACAGAGACATAGTGAAACCTGGTGAAAATTTTTCAATTTCGATAATGGTACTGAAGGTTGAAATCAGAGGTTTAGCCCTGGGCTATGTCTCTAGGTCCCTTTATATTTTTAATTTTGAGATAGGGTCTTTCTAAATTGCCCAGGCTGGGCTCAAACTTTTGATCCTCCTGCCTCGCTCTGCCAGTGTGTAACCAGGCTTGGTGGAAAATTTTTATGAAATGAGCAATGTAAAGGAAGACTAACTTGGAAAAGTCTGCCTCCAGTGAAATAAATAATTGCCTTTTTCTCTTTTTAATGGACATTTTGATGTGCAAAGGTAGCTAAATTAAAACATGTGCACTTATGTGCTCATCATCCAGCTTCAACAACTATTAATTTCTGCTAGTTTGCTTCACTTATGAGTTCCAATTGTGTGCGTGTGTGTGGGGTGTGTGTGTGTGTGTGTGTGTGTGTGTGTGTGAGAAACCAGTGAAACTGTGTTTTCATAGTATGTTAAGTCCTATCTACTCTTAAGTCAGGTAGACAAAAATAAAACTTGACTCTTCAGTCTTCTGTTGTCATGCCTAGTTTTTCGGTTCTGGGACTAGAGGTTCTAGAATGTTTCAATTAAATGCTAGTAGTGCAGAAAACAGTTTTTACCTCCAAAGTCTCATATCCCTTCCATCAGTGGCCTTCAGCCACTTCCCTTTATCTGACAGGATTCTTAAATGTGTCCCTGGTGGCCACTGTTGGAGCCTGTGTTGCTCTGTTGGCCTGTCTGCTTCTGACACCCACACACTGTAAGGGCAAGCTTCCTCTGGGCTTTTGGGACTGTTGGAGCTCAAACATTTCTTCTTTGCTGATTTTCAATGAATGTCCTTTTGTCACAGTGCAATGACCCATTTTTTTTTCAGCCACAGAGCTGATGGGGATGGGCTGCCACGTCACACTGGGGAATGACTCAGAGAAGAGAGGAGAGAAAAGCAATGAGCAGCTGCCTGCACACGTGGTCACTTGGTAGTGCTCATTTTCATGGAGCACTTTAACTTGATAGATTGTCTTTGATTGCGGGTGCCACTGAGAAAAGTGATGTCACTGTTTTGATTTACATGTTAATAAAATGAGAAGAATAAAAGAAGCCCATTAAATTATCAATCACATGGAAATACTTTTTGAACAAATGTCATTCCCCAGTATCAGGAGAGAGTGAACCTTATTTTTTATCACTTACATGTTCCTGCTGGTAGAAAGGTTTTAAAAGGTCAGTCTTTTCACACTAGACCAGAACAAACTCACCAGAAAGCTTTATATATGGTAAATATCATTTTATTTTTTAATTAATTAATTAAACCCAGAGCATTGACACTGAACTACCTCAGCCCTTTTTTGTTTTTTATGTTGAGGAAGGGTCTTGCTAAATCATTAAATTGCCCAGACTGAGCTTGAACTTTTGATCTTTCTGCCTCAGCCTCCCAAAGTGCTGGAATTACAGACATGAACTATATGTCTGACTCATAGCATTTTAAAAAGAGATCAAGAAAAATGGGCTTCAGATGTACACTATTATGGTAGACTCCTGCAAGTGCAGTAGTCTAACATATTTAGTCTGGCATATTTGCCCCAGGTCATTCCTTTGTCCTTACCTTACAGGCTGGTTTTCTGGTTTCTCTGCCACTTGGCTAACTGTTGGCTTCAGCTACTAGAAATTTGGAAGTGTGAGAAGATGGTGTAAGCTGGGGGCTGCTGTACCAAATTACCACAAACTTAGTGACTTAAGCAACTCTATTATTTTAGAGTTTATGTTAGAAGTCAAAAATAAGTGAGAAGTTTAGTCTTCTGAGGCCAAAATCAAGCTGTCATCGAGGTTTCATTCCTTCTTAAGTTTCTGGAAAAGAACCCATTTTTTTTCCAGTTTATAGGGGTTGCCTGCATTCTTTGGCTTATGGCCACGTTACTCAAACCTCTCCTGTGTACATCACATTGTCTTCTCTGACCTACCTCCCCGTTATACCCTTGTGATCACATTGGATCCACCCCCAGAAATCTAGAATAATCTTTCCATCTGAAGATCCTCAGCATAATTCTATCTCCAAAATTACTCTGCTAGTCACAATTCCTATTGCTGGTACCAAATACCTGACACTCTCACCATAAGGGAGGAAAAGGTTTACTTGACTCACAGAAATTTCAATCCAGAATTGCCTAAATCCAAGCCAGAAACATCATGGCAGGATGGTGTGGTGGAGCAAAGCTACTTAGTTTATGGCCATCAGGAAGCAGAGCAGGGAACAGTGCCAGAGAGAAAGGAGCTAGGAACCATATGTAATACCCAAGGTCATGGCTCTAGGGCCCACCTACCCATCAGAAGTGTGCTTTAATAATCTCCTAGGGAACTAAGATGTGTTATGTATATGTACATAATTTCCCACAACAAATGTAAATATTGTGTACTACACTCAGACAGTCATACAATAAAATTAAAAATCAATGAAGTTGATACAATTAAGGGTGACAATTACATTTTATGCCTTGTCTACTTCACAACAAAGCACATTTTCTTACACCAAATACTTAATCTCCAATAAAGAAAACAGCAAATTCATAATTCTGCATCACGTGATACAACTATCCTGTATACAACTGAAGACTGAATAATCCCTTCCTGAAGTCTCAAAAGTCCCAAGATTGCAAAAATCCCAGTCTTCTCTGAGACTGAAGGCAAATTCTTAGCTGTATGTATACACATATAACTGTATGTTTGTATAAGTATGCAGCATAGATAACTATACTACTAATTCTCTGTTGGTTCATCAAAAAGAATAGTTTGTGTTGTCATTGTTTGATTGTCTGATCATTTTTTATGCCTAGATCTTGTAATTGGAGCAACTAATTCTAAGACAACAATATGTAATACATTAACTAGTAGTGATTTCTTACTTTTTTTTGAAATTCTGTATTATTTCTACGCTTTTTTTGGTTTTGCTTTTTAAAATAAAAAAAATCAAAAAACAAGTTATATAATACTAAAATGCAATGGTACGGGGTAGTCATTCCCATTCAAAAGAGAGGAATGAAAGGGATAGAAAAGAATAGTAACAATGCAAGACCAAAACCTACTAGAGCAAACATTGACACATTCATGACAAGGCTGTGGTTCATATGTCTTGCTCCTGGGGCTACTCTGATTTGCACATGTTATATTCCCACTGTTTTGAACCACTAGTGGTACACAGATGGTTGTTCTATCAGGAAGCTTGTCCCACTGGTAGTACAAATAGATCTAATCACTTTTATCAGTCATGCATGTACCACCAATGGTACAGGCTGGCAGGAATGTGTTAAATCCTGTTCGTCCAATTCTGGAATACAGTGTGGTGAAATGTGATTTCTAGAGGGTTCAGGTGGCCCAACCCCTGTGGTCTTGCTAGATGCAGACCATGAGGCCTATTTCTTAGGCTGACTCTACTCAAGACCTGCAGGCTTCCTTGACAGACATTCTATGATTTTGGCATCTCCAACTTTCTGGAGTCTCCACTGCATCTTTCACTTTATTTCCACAGTCTCACACACATTTCCTCTCAGAGGTTTCTTGCTTAGTCTCCCAAGGATTCCCTTGAAAGACTCCCTGACACCACAACTCTTACATTTTGTATGCTGCTAAAAGCAAGATCATACACACAGCCCCAAAATCTGCTGCCAGCAGGAACAATAGCTAAGCCCTCCATAGACCATGCCTACACTGGCCTCTGAGTGTCTGCTAACTGCACATAGTGAAAGAATTTTTGAGGAACCAATTCTATAGGATATTCATTTAAATATACCCAGAAGTGTACTTTACTAATTCTCTGGATCTTTCTTAACATAATCAAGTTGACATAATAAATGCTGTCACAATTTCTTTTGCTGTGTAAAGTAACATATTCATTAATTCTGGGAATGAGAAAGTGGACATTTCTATACCGGCATTTTCCTCCCTACTATACAAACATTCTTCCTCCATGTGCAAGGTGATCTGGACCCCTCCTTCCTTGGTCCTTATAGCCTAGGCATAGCAGTGACTCCCTGCTGATGAAAACCTCTGGGTTGCTTCACTGTCCCCATATTGACTAATCAGCCTCTTTTGTCATCTTCTTTGGTAATGAATTCTCTGTGTCATATTCCCTTTATTTGAAATGCCCAAAAGTTTTTTTTCTTGTTTTTTTCTGGTTTGTTTCTGACTGCCAAGGTGAGGTAGTGACCTAGTGTCCTGGTGGTCTCTACTGGAGATTTGGGAGTAGGAATATAGGGGCACCTCAGTATGTTATTTACATCAGGATTAGCAGAGTCTCAGCTTTCCATTTGGCAAGTGCCATCTCCCTCCCTCTCCCTTTCAGGTCAGGATGCACAATCAGGTTGGAACTGTCGGGAGAATGGCTCATGATGAACTATTTGAAGTACACAGGGCCTCTTGATTTCACCCACTTCAGCATCTTGGTGCAGCTATGAATCGCTCTCTAACTGAAGGTTCTGTACAATGTGATGACTATTAAAGAGAAGCTGTCCAAAGCAGTTGTGGGAAGAGACTTGACTTCCAGTCTGAATACTTGACTTTAAGTTCTTCTATTTTCCCTCTACATGGTCTTGAACAAATCACTGAGTCGCTATCTCATGTCAAATGTTAAAATGGTACAATCGTATTTTACTTTGAGGTCTGCATGAAGGTTAAATAAGGTAATGAATGAAAAAATACTAAAAAATGGAAGCTTTCTATAGGCTAATGAGTTCTAGAAATACTTACTGAACACTTAAACTTAGAATGCTGACTGTTCTAACTTGCTACTGTCCTGGAATTTTTTTGTCCACTAGGAAGATAGATGTTATTCCAAAAATCATACCAAAGTATACTCAGTTACAAATAGCTTGGAAGAAAAAGTACACACTGTCTAAGAACAAATGAAAAAAAAAAAAAAAACAACCCTGATCTTAGTAGAGGCTCAGGAAAGCCCTGAGCTGTATTTGAAGGGAGAGCAGGAGGTCTCCAAGCAACGGTATGGGGAAACAGCAGGTACAAAAGCCCTGATTAGGATGACTCATGCCATGCTAAATGACCTAAAATAGCTACTATGGCTGGAGCACAAAGATCAAGAAGTGAAGATGAGGCTGAGGAGGGAGGCAGGGCCAGAACATGCAGGGTCAGGATCTTAGCTTCTGTGCTGAGAACCAGGGGAAGCTGCTGAAGGATTTTTAGCAGCATACATGTGTATGTGGGTATGTGCACAGGTGACAGGGACAGCTTTACAATTAGCAGAGCACCACTCTGACTTCTGCTTGAAGAACAGATTGGAGATGAGAGAGTGAGGATGAGGAGATACCAGTTGAGAAGACCTTGGGGAGAGCCCAGATGGTATCTTAGACAAGAGGACGCGCAAACAGGGACATTCACCAGGGTCGAATGTCTGTGTCATTCTCAGAGGCTGGGAGCACCACAGAAGACCTAGACTGATTGGACAACAGCAGTCATGACTCTGGTGCTGGACACGCTGAGGAGTCATGAAGACACCTGAGAGGAGACACTCCCACTAGCCACTGGGAAAAGTGTATCCTGGAATTAGAACTTTTTACATTATGGATTTATAAATTAGAACTGAACACTTTGATATATATATGCTGAAGTTTTATTTTAAGCTAGGCACAACTTTAATCACTTTATACTAATTCTTTTAATCTCTGTAACTGCCCTCTGAGATATTTTCTCCATTTTATGGATGAGGAAAGTGAGATAGCAGAGTGCTTCTATGGCTTGTTTAAGGTCAAAAATGCAATGCTGGAACAAAGACCCTAGGCTGGTTCCAGTGCCAGTGCTGCCAACAACATCACCACACTCCCTGTCTCTGTCTCTGTCAAGCTAATGGCTCATTCTTAGGACACTGAGCAGTTCTAATACATAGGTTTTGTTACAAAATCTGTGCCATGAGTTTTCAGGGGTACAGGAGATGTCGGTGCTTCTCGCTGCCATAGTTTGCATAATGTAATATACATTCCTCACCTGCTGGAGTCTTCCTGACCTGAGCAGCAGCTGCCAGGAGCTGAAGAATGAACATGTGCCAGCAGCCAGGCCAGGCACAATAGAAGGCAAGAGTGAAGAGAGGCGCACAGTGATTAACTTTCCAAGCAAAAAGATGTTTGAAATGCCTTTAGGGCTCTGTATCTTTCTGCAGAAGGAGGTTGACCCCACAAACGAGGTAACCACTGCTTGTAATAGAACTGCAGACATTGTTCATAAATCAGGCAAACTTGACTTTAAAGTTAGGCAGTGAGAGGCCTGCATTTCACCCAGAAACTGTAAATGTGTCTTGTTTCCATGGAAAAAAGCGT
Source organism: Dasyprocta punctata (assembly GCA_004363535.1). Taxonomy (NCBI): domain Eukaryota; kingdom Metazoa; phylum Chordata; class Mammalia; order Rodentia; family Dasyproctidae; genus Dasyprocta; species Dasyprocta punctata. The sequence continues at coordinate 38,048 of RJWM01010495.1, read as the reverse complement.
CACCAACTTTACCTAAAACCGTAATAATGTTTTCCCACTGCACGGGCCCCTGCAGCAAGCAGTCTGTCAGCAGAGTGGGTCTGGTTCCACACTTCAGAGTAAGAGGATAAGCCTGGGGTAGATTATATAAACTGTTGACCATGGATACATATAAATGGGTTCTGTTAGTGTTATGTGCTTTGTGGAAGCAGGGATTGTGTCCTTTCATGGAGTGTTGTAGCTGGTAACCAGTCCAGCCAAAGGCAGCTTAATGGCTCATAAAATGATTAGATAATAGTGAAGGCAGGATCAGGTTTGCTAGTCCTGCTGCACAGCTGAAAAGCTTTAAATGTGGCTTAGGGTATGCAGGCCACTGGAGGAAAGCATTCTAGTTGCTCTGCCTGCTAAAGATCCACAGTGAGGCCAGCCGCACAAAGAACAGAAACATATCACTCTCTTCCTGTTGGTCACACTCCCTTTATCCCTGCCATCAGGATGTCTCACTGCCTCACTGCTACCTTCCCTTTTGCCTTTGCTGAGCCGTTTGCTTAAGAAGTGATGTCGTGGCAGAGCATAACTGGAACATAGAGAGCTGTCGCTTACTGCAACGAAAATGGAGCACCTAGTGTGTGATTACCGCAAGAGGCACTTCAGAGAAGAAGGGAACACAGGCCTGCCCTCCAAGGGGGGAGACTCTCAGTGGTAAACCTAAGGCAAATTGTGACTGGGGACACAGAATATCCAGGTGATGGCCTTTGATATGATTCTATAAAAGCTGGTGGAATTTTGAAAGAAGTTGCTGAAGGAGGTGAACGTTCAAGACAAGGGGGAAAACTGAAATTGCAGGTTTCTATCTAAGATATGAAGGGCATCCCTGGTGACTTGAGGTATAAATAGGGTGGATTGTTTCATGAAGGAGGGACTTTCTATGGTGTTTATGTAAAGAATAGAAGGCCACATGTTAAAAGGGTTCTCACTTTGAGATTTGATTTCATGGACAATAGTTTCCTCACACTCAAAGGTTTTATTTTTCAAGTCCTTTAATGGTCTTTTTTTTCTTCATGAAAAGTTTTTAGCTTACAAAGCAGTTTTTTAATAAAGACATGCAGACCAATATAATTTGAGTTAGAAAGTTTTCTATTATGTATTGAGGAATTAGATGGATATTTAGTACCTTCTAAATATGGAGTTGTATGAAAATAACACTTTTTATAGAAACAGTTTAAATAGAACTGAGTGTTAGAGTAGTCAAAATTACCTTTAAATATTCATTCCAAAGTATGAAACAAACTGCGTGGTTCATATTGACAGGTAGAAATTTTAAAGTATATGTTGTTATTCTTTTTTAAGGTTGTCAATGCGAACACATCTTAATAATTCAAATATCCCAAGCAAGTATGCTTCCTACCTCAATCCTTTACTTACATGGTGACCCCTTCCCATAGGCAGACACTGTTACCAGTTATTTACTTATATATTCCTCCAGAAAAAGATGCACATAAATAAATGTGTGTGTGTGTGTGGGTGTGTGTGTAATGCTCCATATACTATTCTAAAAGGTCTGTTTTGGAAAACTGTATCATTACTTATAATTAATAGCTACACAGTATTTATGATATACTACGCAACTTTCTTTACTATATATTTTCGACGTATCTTATAGATATACTACTCTATGAGTGTGTATTGTGTGTACAACGTAGTATAATACTAGGTAAAGTAATATATACTGCACTCTGCATAAAATTTCTATTATTCATTTAGCCTTGCTTTCATCTAATCTGACACCATAGTCATTTCTCCCCACCCTGATACAATAGAAAACCTGATAAGAACAGTCACTTTGCCTCATTTGTACCAATAATCCATAACATTTAGAAACCTGACATGTGGCAGGTGTTCAATAAATATTATATTAACGAGTGAATAAATTGCAGGAAGAATATGTGTTTAATTATTCTGCTAAGAAACTTAAAATACTTTTAAAACAATTAGAGAAAACCCTACATTTTATTTCCATAATGCCAGGAAAGTATCTCCAGTATAGACAGCTTAAAAAATTTGAAAAATAGAGCAGTTAACAATTAGTCTGGTTACTCAGAGGTTAACAATGTTAAATTTTTATACCTTTCTTTTAACCTTTTCCTTACACACATTTAAGTGTACTTGTAATTTTATTTTCTCATAATTTTAATACTTTTTTCAAATACCTTTTAAACATATACATTTTTCCATGTTATAAAAATTTCATAGGTATATCTTTAAATGATTATTCTGTGATAGAGTTACATTTTTATTCATCTTTTTAAAAATTTATTTTATTTGCAGTACATGCAGTTTGCAATCATATTGGGAGAGGAAATGTACATACCACAGCTTGTTTCTGTTTTTAATCCCCTTCCTCTTTTTCCTCCCTCCCTCCCTCTTTCTCTAATTCCTTTACCCCATTTTCATTCTTGTTGATAATACTAATTTTAGCTCATGTTATGGTGTATAATGTTTACAATCATTGAGATTATTGGGTTCCCTCCTCCTCATCCCTCACCCTTGTTCCCTGGGACCCCTTCCCTATTGCAAGAGATCCATTCCCTTGCCACCTTCTATCAATCTTTTATTGTACTCTTTATTTGCACTTTGCCTCAATTTTCTTTTTTTGTCTTCCTGAGAACTTGACCTTTATCTTTTTGCCTTGGCTAATATATCCTCCTGATTGACATGAGAATAATGTCAGGAAAAAGTGACCGAATTACTATTTCATATTATTAATGCTCTTGACAGGCAAATAGGACCATGCTGCAGGAAAAAAGTATTTCTGTATTCCTTTTTCTCCCACCTTCTCTTGTATACTACAAGGAAGCCTGGACTAGCTAGATCGCAGTGTTCCCTGTGGTGTAGAGAAGGCAGTTCTGTTCTCAGCAGTAAAACATGAAGATTCTGCTAGTGCAGGGCATGCATATAAAAAAAGGAAGTAAAATAGAAGCTCACTCTTTCTATCCTGGAAGAGATGAGACACACAAGAGAAAGAATGCCAAGCATGACCATTCTGAGTTGAAAACAAGTGGGCCTGTGATGGGATTTGTTGTAGCAATACAAGATAATTCACCAGCAAAGTATGAGAGTGGTCTTCAAGGTCAGGGCTGACTGGAGTCTATGATAACTGCTTAGAGATATTCAGTCATTGGAAGCTAATTCAAGTCCTATTCAGCTAAGCAGCACTCAGGCCTTGGCCTAGCCAAGAGATGCAGATGAGCTAAACTAGTGACAGCCTGCATCTGTGGATGCCAGCAAAATGCAAGGCATCTTTGGACCTGTTCCAGTGGCCAGAAGGGGAAACCAGGGCCATACTCTAGAGCATCTCTTCTTTTCTGATGTCCTAGGATGTGTAAGATGCCCCCATGTAACCAGATAGAGAAGCAGAAGATGTGGAACTATGTGACAGATTTAACTATTATCCAAGAAGACTGAATATCAACTGAGTTATCAACATAAATTAAGCTTTAAGTCATATCAGATGATTAGTTAATTCCACCACCCCACCCCTTACCATCAGTGGAGTAAGACTAGAGGAATGAGAAATTAAATAAAGCAATTACAGTTTTTTTGCACGTAAGAGTTGTAGTGTGAATTAAACTTTGTGATCCCTAGCGAGTGTAGTACTCCACTGAGTAACTAAACCGTAATGAATTTACTCTGTTCCCTCTGATTGAAATTTAAGTTTCTCCAGTTTTGCACTACTAGAAATGTTATATGGACATCTTTGTGCCTTAAAACTTGGGACCCAAAGAAGATGTTCTTCAATGAAATTGTCACTGGAAATGTGGAAATGTTTATGTATGAGATATAAACTTTCATATTATTAGGCAATACTTTGCTTTCTTGTGGTAGAAGATGAACTATTGATAACATGGATTCCTAAGAGCTAGGATAATAAATCATTCACTTTCTCTGCAATAGAAATCAGCAGAATTTTTAAGTGTAGGAGAGAGAAGAAAAAAAGAAGAGGGAAAATAATATGGCAGAAGATGAGGGTCCAATGTTGAGAATTGGTCAAAGGATGTTTAAGAATGGAGATAGCTGTAATGGATTTTAAATTATGTTTCTGTGATGTATATCATGCCATTGCTTCAATCTTTTGCAAAGGCTTTTATTCATATGTGCATCTCAGTGATGGTATTATCTTGTCATTTTGTTGGTTAAGGGTGGCAGACTTTGACAAAAAGGGTTGAATTCAATGTCGAGGTCAACATGATGAGAAATCAGGACCACACAGTTGACATGATTGGTTGTCTGATAATGAGCCTTGAAACAAGCATTTCAGTGTAAGTAGGAGCTCAGCACTGGAAGTGACTACAAGAGGTTCAGTCCCCTTACCCACACCCTGAAAATCAGAAGTGTTCTAGAGAACATGAAGATTTTCCAATCAGTAGAATGAGGACCTGAATCAATCTCATCTAGCTGTTAGAGCTGGGAGGACACTGTTTGACAAATGAGGGTTTTACACCTTTGCTGCCATCATCCAACAGAAAGAGGGGCTTCCTCTGACTTGTTCTGGAGGTTTCTTGCCCTCTAGCATCTGTCTGGCAGAACACATACATCATCCTCCTATCAGAGAGTACAAACCATGGCAGAGTGGAGAGATACTATATAAAAATGTATTTACAGTGTCTATTATTATTTCTTTAGGTCGCATAACTTAATAGGCCAATTAGTTCTTCCAAGACTTTAATTTTCCACTTATTCCTGAAGGTCTGAGCTAATGAGACTCACTGTCATCAGGGAAGAAGTACAAATTTTATGAGGGTCTTGGATCTACTTTATGGTTCCACCTTGAAATTGGTATCATAGATATTCAAACCTCAGCATATTTTCTGGACTCTGCCTCAGTATAGAACCTTCCCTGGAAAGTTATTCTCTGTTTTTAGCACTCAACCTTTGTTTAGCAGAGCAGCTCCAATATATGTTCTCTGTCCTAGGCATCTGAACCCTTCCTAGATGTCTTGCCTTGATCATTTAATACAGCCCTTCTATGGTGACCTCTAGTTGTCTGCCTGCTCTGCACTCCGGCATTTTCTGATTTTTTGTTTCCTTTTTGTTTCCCTTATCTCCTCTGTTTTGCTTAGGCTCTTTGCTCACCATCCTCACTGCAGGAGGTTAAGTCTGCTTATCCCATATCTGTGTTCATCATCAACAGTATGTCCATTATCGAACTTACAACTCTCCTCATAGTGAAAATGGCTTATGATGTAGCATGCACATGTTTGAAAAGACAGACTTTTCTTGAAGCATCTTAAAAATAAAAAATTAGACCCATCACATCATATAATTAATAGAATCTGAACAGGGCTGTCAAAGTAGGCTGAAATACTGCCAAAGAAAGGATAGCACAGATTAGTCCCCCAAAAGCAGAAAGCTTATTTTTTTTTTTTTTTTTTTTTTTTTTTTTTTGCGGCACCGGGGATCGAACTCACAGGCTTGCACCTGCCAGACAGGCGCTTAAGCTGCTGAGCCAAACTCCCGGCCCTGCAGAAAGCTTATTTTTAAAAAGAAGTCTAAATTTTGTAAACTGCTGACAATTCTTGAACAAGATTTCCAGAGCCAGAGTCAATTTCAAATTCCTTCACTCTGGCCTTAAGCATCAACTCTACTTGGCAGTGCAGTCTGGGAGTTAAAGACCCTGCCCAGTATAGCCTTATACTTGCCAAAAAGCCTGGGGTTGAATGTATCCCAATAACCTGACTGCAAGCAGTCTGAAGCCTGGCATAACTGTACAACATGAGGCTCTTGGGAGAACGATGTTAAACCCAACTGGCAGGCTGCCTTGCCTTCCTAATGGTGGAGCATGGAAAAAGAAAATAGGTGGAAGGGAGATGAGAAAGGGAAACACAAGTGTCAGCCCTCCTTGCTGCTTTCACCTTCAGAAATCAGAGCTGGAGGGTAGGAACATAGAGATTGATAGGGGGAAAAAACCCTATCTGCAAAGCATGTATCCACAAGAAGTTTTCCTGGATTCAGATTCCTCTGTTAGGTTAAATTCAAAAGAGTATTTTTCAACTGCTGAACTTCTTTCTTCCTTTTCTCTTTTCTTCAGTTCCAATGCTATATATATATATATATATATATATATATATTATATATATATAGTTTGTTTTATAGTCCAATGCTATATATATATATATATATATATATATATATATATATATGGTTTTTTTTTTTGAGGCATTGTTGTACTATGTAGCTCAGACCGGTGCTTTATATGTTAATGATGGCATGAAACCTTTATATGTTGCTGTACCTTAGTGTTTCCCTTAATGTTTAATAATAAGATCAAAGTGTGGATCCGTGGGACATAATAATGTCTTGTATACATACGGTATCTCATGCCATCACTACAACCAATGAGGTAAACCGAACAGGGCATATTTTCATCCTGTTCTACAAATGAGAAAACTGAGACCCAGGGATACATATGCTCAAAGTTTAACCACTAAGAATGATAGAATCGAAACACAAGTTTTCTGATCCAAAACTATTGCATTTTCTATTGCTAAATGTCTATTCATGCAGGCTCAGGGACCAGTGAGCAAGGATTTAATCACACAAGCTCACTCCTTGACCATAGTCGTACGTGTCTTACACTAGACTGTACAATGGATTTTCTTTCCGTAATACTGGCATCAAGCAATTGTGCAGGAAACATGCCAAATGCCTGATAGGGTCAGGCATTCTACTTGGCTCAGCTAAGATGATGCCTGTGCTCACTCTTTATCTCAAGAGAGATGGCCAACAAAGCAAAAATTATAAAGTAATTTAATGGGCACTCTTAGAGACATATGAATAAGAAGACACAGATACACTGAGGACATACTATCTAATTCTGAATGAGAAATTGAGGAAGAAAGTGATATCAGAGCTCTGTCTTCAAGGAGGATAGGAGCCTTCCAAGTAAAGACAGAAAAAAGTATCCTAGGAGATTACACAGCATGCAGGTAGCATGGAATGAGGAATGTGCAGCGGAACTGTAACATGGTGTGCATGATAGGGAGGTGGGTCTGGGTAAGCGCCAGCTTGGAAGGTCTTTGTTGACCAAGCTAAGGAATTTATATTTTATTACATAGGCAATAATGGATTTCAAACAGATAAGTTGACGTTTAGAGGAAAATTCAATAAAATGGGTACTTTGATAGCAAACTTTTGGAATTTGATACAACTTGTTTGAAAATGAATTTTCATACATCTGGAGCAATGATTCTAAAATGTGGGTATGCACTAGAACCAGAGTATGCCTAGATTGTTGGTTCTCATGTCAGAGTTACTCACTGAGCAAGTCTGGGGCAGGCTGGAGAATCTGCATATCCAACAAGTCCCTAGTGATGCTCATCCACACTCTCCTTTTGAGAAATGCTCTCTACAGCTTCTGAGAACTCTGCCTGGTGAGGATGTAGAACAAAGAGCTCTAAGTTAATAATGCAGCAAAATTGAAACAAAAGGTATTTATTCAAGGCATTTGAAATACAATAGAGTTTTGGGAGTTTCAAAAAATCTGGACAAAGGTTTGAATCATTCAAAAGAGATGTATGCACAAGGCACTGCATAAATAAGCTACAAAAGAAAATAACTGGTCATGAGTTGTTACTCTCAGAAATTCATGATAACGTCCTAAGGAAGAACAGAACAGATATGTGGAACTTCTCTGGCTTACCTCTAAGAGGCCGTGTGTATGTGTGCGTGTGTGTGAGTATGAATATGTGTATGAGTGTTTCCCCCAGAAAAGACAGAGCCATACCTGACATAGAAGCTGTCATACATTCTAAGATTTTCCACCAAAATTATTCTGTTTATTAATGCAACTTCGATGGGAGAGAGGAAGTATTCAGAAGTCACAGACCATCTAATCATGTGACCAAATGGTCTTATGACTGAGAATCATCTGACATTTAATCAAGTGGAAATAGAGAAAAAACAAAACAAAACAAAACAAAATACAAAACAAAAAAATAGGAGTTGAGTAATAATAGGAACACCAGCAAGAGTGGGGAACTGGCTCAAGATGCTGCAGGGCTTTTTGTTTTTAAAACAGACATTTCTGGCATTCTTTCTATCCCAGTGGTAGGCTATAGTATCCTTTATCTCAGTTGCACACAGCCTCTGAATGTGATGGCAGTGGGTTTCAGATGGGCCTTCCAATATCAGTAGTAAGTCACCCCCTCTGACCTTCAGGCTGAGCACACATTCCAGGGAGTCTGTTTCATGAAATATTGATAGAGAAGATTATGCCAGAGCAATGCACACGGAATGAATTATGCTACTTTGATGTGTTAAGCCAGCCTCCTACTTTAAATGTTATGAGGCAAAAAATAGCCATTAAAAAAATTCTTAATAGAAATACTCACTTGATTGGCACCAGCACTTAAATATGCACGGCAGTTTTTGAACCTCTCTTCTGTAAGTAGCATTAACCCAGCACTCCTTGAAAGCTCTGGTGTGGGCTGAGTGCTCTGTTTACAGCGAATGGGTTGGCACCATTGTTCACCTGGATTGGTGCAATCAGCTAATATCCAATATGCCTGATTCTGGCCACTGTGCTTTCACTCCATTCTCTTTGACGCAGTGGTTTTCATCTGGTGTGGCTGGTACAGAGGTAGACTTGAATACATTAAGTATAAAGTCAAATTTTAGCCAGGCATGGTGGTGCACAGCTGTAATTTCAGCACTCAGGAGGCTGAGGCAGGAGACTACTGCAAGTTTGAGGCCAGCCTAGACTACAGAGTAAGCTCAAAGCTGGCCTGAACTACACAGTGAGATCCTCTCTAAAAAATGAAAGCTAAATTTTGATTGGCAAATAAAAATAATTTTGGTTACACCAAATTATAATAATAATACAAGAGCAGCAGTAGCAGCAGAAACAATAACAAAGATTTACATACCCCTTATTAAGTGCCACACTCCTCCAAGCACTTGATATACATTTATTTATCTAACCCTCATAGAAATTTAACAAATATGTTCTACTGTTTGTCCCTGTCTTAGCTACTTTTCTCATTATTGAGAAAAAAATACCGAACACCCAAAGCTAAAAGGGTAAAGTTTATTTGGCTCACAGAGGTTTGTAGAGGTTTCAGTCATAGTTGGCTGGATTCAAGACAGGTGGTATGGCAGAGAAGCATCACAGGGATGGCAGGCAGAAGGTTGCAAAGCAACTAGGACCTTAAGAGTGTTTTTCTGTCCCTTTTATCTTATACAGACTGCTTGTATTAGTGCAGTGCTAAATCAGTGGACTGATTTAGTAATCAACGGCCCTTAATCCAAGCATTGCACCATGAATCAATCACATTCTTGGTCCAGCCACCTCTGAAAAAGCCCCACCTATGACCGTATGAGGCTTTGAGGGGACATCTAGACACAAACCAAAATAGTCCCTTTTTCAAAGGAGAAAACTGAAGTACCATAGGTAGGGTACCTTGCCCAGGGATCTAGGAATGCTAAATGGCAGAGCTGAGTTTCAAAATCTGTGCTCTGGAGGCCCTGTTAGGATAAATTAAATGCTCTTCCATTTCATGTTTGCTGTAAATTCCTGCCCATCCTTTGAGGTCCAGCTCAAGTGATCTCTTCTTTTCAGCTGTCTGTACTCTTCTTCAACTGCTCCCCTGTAGAAGAAGTTGCTGCTCTATCTGTGCTCCAGAAGCACCTTACATATAACCTAATAGGGATGATTATTGCCCCCACTGATGTTCGTTGATGCATTAGCCATTCTGCTAGCTTGGGAGATTTATCAGTCTGTGACTCTATTCTACCTGTATTCTCCCCTCTTTGCAAGAGCTAAAGGGCTGGAGATCATCTGTAATTCCCATTGTTGAGTTCAAACAGTGAAATTTATAATCTTTTATGTGTTATTCTTAGAAATTGTATCTTACTTCAAATATATTTTGAAAATGAATCATTTGAGTTCTGATTTCTATTTCATTCAATTGTGCAAAAAATAAGCCACACATGGAGGCATGTTTCAGCTACTTGGGAGGCTGAGGCAGAAGATTATAATTTGGAGGCCAATCTAGGCAACATGGAAAGATCCTGTGTCATAAGAAAAATAAGGGGACGAGAGTGTAGCTCAGTGGTAGAGCACATGCTTATCATGCTGAGGCCCTAGGTTTGACCCCATCACAACAAAAGAAAATATGCAAAAAAATGATAACATGATGCCTGAAGTATTATTGGACTTTGCTAAGTCTGGGACTAAACAAGGTACTATTCATGGCTCCTGCTGTTGGATGTAGTATAAACACAAGAAGTGAAGTTGTGTTGAATACATCAGCATTGTAGAGACTCAAGTTCTTGTCTCTACTTTGATCAGATTTTCAAGCCCTTAATATGAACCTCTTTCACTCAAGATGATGATGTATTGTGTGTGTGTGTGAATATAGGTGTGTGTGTGTGTGTGTGTGTGTGTGTGTGTGAGACAGAGACAGAGAGAGAGAGAAAGGAACAGAGAAAGGACTAAACTCTGGGACTAAACTCTTTCCTGACTTGTAGCCCTTAGAGACTGACATGGAGGACAATTAGTTAATTATGGTGACAGATACCAAGTACTATAATAACAATATAGTAGCTGTGCAACCAACTTGACTTGAGGGGCAGGGAAGGCTTCTTTAATAACATCTAAATTGAAACATAAAAAGTGAATAAAACTAGTTAGGTGAAGAGTAGACAGAATTGTATTTGCGGCTGACTTACCTATAAAATGGCAACATTCTCATCTACTCTGCAGATCCTGTCTTCCAAGACTCAAGACTGAGATTTCTCTGAGTACTTTCCTTGAGTCTTTAATCTATATGACTTTTTTGAACTTCTTTTCACTGAACCCCTACACTGAATAATATTTTTAAAGTGAGCCTCAGGGATGTGTCCCGTGTTGGAAGCATTGAATTATTTCCCTTAATTTTCAAAAACAACTTCACAGGTTAATTAATCTTTCCTTTTTCTTATAAGAAAACTGAGGCTGATTGAGCCTGCATGGTTTTCTTAATATCTCACAGTTAACAAGAGTTAGAGTGGGAGTTGGATATCAAATTTAGGTCTGAATAGATTTAATCTCCACAGCAGGTCTATTAAGTAAATATTACCATCCCCATTTTACAGATGTAAAAACGGAAGACCCCAAAATAATTAGCCCAAGGCCTCAAAGCCCCAAAGTATGATTGTCTGGCTTCTAATTCTTGTATGTTTGACTCCAGCAATTGTACTTTGGCAGGCTGGTGCTCAGTCAGAAAGTGTTTCCAAAATCTCCCTCTCAGCCCGACATATGTATAGCCTCTGTCATTGCTACTCTGATAGGAGGTGCCATAGTGGATCCAGAGATTCCAGGCTGTTGCTAGCACATGGCGCCCCCTCCATGCATCATCATCTGGGTGCTTACTAGCAAAGCAGGCTCTCAAGTCCCAAGCTAGACCTACTGGATCCAAATATACATTGCAGCCAGATCTTCAGATAATCCCACATACGTTCAAGTTGGAAAAGCACTTATCTAGAGATGAGATTGTGCCTTAGATGATCATTGTGATTATAAACTGCAGACTGTCATTGGCCTTCTGGGTTTAAAGCCCACGGATAGACCAGTTCTGAGACTTTAGTCTTTCAGGGAGAGTTCCGGAGTACTGGACTGAGCTAGACTTTCTTACTGAATTCCAGTAGGCCTTGGAAACTGAGTCCATAGCTGGGATCTTTGAGCTGCAGTCCAGTATACAAAAGGCTCCTCTGGGACTGATATTATCTATGAATTGAATGTTTAGCTTGTACGTTTTAAACTATAGATTGAAATGAAACACATTATAGAATTACGTGGTGATTTAAAACGTCCTTGTAAGGAAAGAAAAACTAAATACAGTACTTTTCCAACATTACAGTAAGACCTGGAAGAACCAAATAACATTTTCCACAAAACCTTGCAAATTTGTGGCAGTTTCATCATGTTAGTCATGTGACTCCCTTGTCTGTGTTCCAGCCAATAAAAGTCATGATAACATTTTTGCTGCATTATAATGAAATCTGTTACATTTATCTTTACAGTTGCCCATTTTCTCTCTTTCATTTGTATATTCATTCATTTATTCATCAACATATATTGAATGCTTTCCCTGTGACAGGCACTACCCTACCATGAGATATTACAGTATTTATTGATCAGTATAACAAAGATTAAAAAAGGAACATTGTCATGAGGTGGAAACTGGAAGATTTAACCTACTTTAAAAAATGTAGGTCCTATATCTCTTTTAGTTAGAAGAAATAGAATTCAAAAATAGTACTATTCATGGCTCATGCTGTTGGATGTAGTATAAACACAAGAAGTGAGTATATCAGAGTCTTAGAGACTCAGGTTCTTGTCTCTACTTTGATCAGGTTTTCAAGCCCTTAATATGAACCTCTTCCACTCGGGATGATGATGTGGAGGGTGTGTGTGTGTGAATATAGGCGTGTGTGTGTGTGTGTGTGTGTGTGTGTGTGACAGACACAGAAAGAGAAAGGAACAGAGAGAGGAATGCAGAGACACAGAGACACAGACAGAAAGATGAGAGAGAGATAGAAGGAGACGGACACACTCACACACACACTTACGCACATGCAGAGTATATGTGTGTGCTCATAAGTCTGTCTAAAAGCCAAGGATGTCTAAGTGGTTTGTTTTTATTTCTGTTTCTTGTGGGAAAGGCACTTATTTCTAGGTCTGAGTGCCAGAGCTGACAGCAGGCATTTAGCATTCACTTTTTTTTCTGCAAAGTTTAGTCTGCAAGGCTGAAAGTGCAGCTGTAACATTAAACAGTTTAAATGTGCTATCTCGGTGCCAAGTAGCATGACAGAAAGGCTTTTCTAGTACATATCAGGGAGGTGTGGGGTCCAGAAGGCTTCTCCTTTTTGAGAATTAGGTCATAACTAATTTAAGACTTCACTATTTTTGGTGACTGAAAATTTTCCAAATTGACATAATATATGTTTTTGAAAAGACAGTCAGCTCTAGGAATATTTATATAGTCTGCCTATTAGGTACTTACAGAACAAGCAAGCAGATATGGAAATAATGAGTTGATTTGCAACTTGAGTTGTGCTAAGTTTATTTTGGAGTGTGTGCATGTGTGTGTGTGTGTGGTAGTGGGTGTGTAATTTTGATTACATGCCTGTTTTTAGTATCTATATTTCATATTTCATAACTAAAAGGTGGATACAAGCCCCCATTCATAGCAGCAGGATCCTGAAAGAGAGAGAAAGTGCTCATCTACTCATGACCAGAAGACCAGCCACCACTGAGCTCACAAGGACTGCAAAACCCTTGCTTTGCCCTTCCAATGTCCCTTTCATTTTCTTCCTTTTATTCTTGCAATAATTCAAAATATGAGCTTTGCTTTCCAAGCAGAGGAAATCTAGGTCATAGCCTGTGTGCATAAGCTGAGAGATTCTCATTCTAATTTACTTCCCTATCACAGATTGTGTTATACCGTCACCATTTCTATAACTCATTCATTTAATCATTTGACAAGCATTTGCTAGGTTTGCATGTACCAGCCTCCAAAGTGCTGAGGATGACAAATCACTGAGGCACCATCTTTTTCTTTGAGAAGCTCACAGTCTCACTGAAGAAACAGACACAGACTACAGCAGCATATGGCTAAAAAGGATGTCTCTATGAAAACACGTAGGAATATGTACAAAGGAAGGAGCAATCAGTTTTATGTAAGAGGACTGGGGGGCCGTTTGAGCTGATGTCAGTGGATGAGTTTCAGTTTACTGGTCCAAATCAAATCCTTTTCTCATTAGGTGACACTCTACTATGGTAGAAACCATGACACATCAAAAAATCATGGTATCATTTTTCTCTTAGGCAAACATCTCAGCTGCCCATTATCAAAATCCCTGCTTGAGTGATTTCTCTCTCCAGAGAGGAAGGAGAGAGTAGCAAATGAGTGGTCAAAAGGACAAGCTTTGCAGTTGAAAAAGTGGAAAACATGGCTTTGTCTCTGATAGTTCTGTGGCTTTAGGAAATTACCTAAACCCTTCAAAGCCCCCTGCCACCTTGGTAAAATAGAATGATGACACAAATCCTACAAGACTGGTGAAAGGGTTTAGTGAGATCATGAGTAGAAAGGATTTAGCCCCTTGTCTGGAAAGGCCCCACTGTGATGATTACCCAGATATGAATGTCGTTACCTTCTCCCAGCCAGCTTCTCTAGCTACTAGGTAGTGATGCAAGGAGCTGCATTCAAGAATATTTATCCTCACCTAGGATGTAGTGACTTAGATAATTGATAGGATATACCCAGATTCAATGATTTGTATTTTCAATACCTGGTTAGAGATTTAAAGCCTGGCATTTTGACAAATTGGATTAGTTCACAACAACTAAATGTGTATGACACGGACAAAATTATCAACAGATTTACTAAGCAATCAAAATAAATATGTATAGCACATCATATGACCATAAATAGATGACATAAACATAATCTGAGAATTATCCATCTTTATAGGAATATGATAGTATTCCATTATGCATAGACACCACATTTTTTGTATCCATTTGTTGATGGACATACAAGCTGCTTTCAAGATTTAGCTATTATGAAAACACAGTGTTGAGTGAAATAAACCAGACATACAAACTTAAATACTATATTATTTCTCTCACATGAGAAATCCAAAGTTTGAATAAATTAAAGTGAAAATAAAAGATTGATAAAGGAAACAGGGAGATAGTTCTTTTGCTAATGGAAAGCAGATCAAGAGACCAAGAGTGAGGGGAGGGAGAAGGGAAAGGGGACATAAAAAAATTTAAGATGTGTCATGCACATATGCTAACTATTTATGATGAATGTGATCATCATGTGTTGCAAATATGAACTAAAAAGACAGAGGAGAAGAATAAGAGGTAGAAGAAAGAGGAAGAGGAGAACAGAGAGGGAAAGGAGAATAAAAAATAATCAAGATATGTTAAGCACATGCACCTACTCCCTGAGATGAACGTAAACATCATACACTGCAAGCATGTAACTAAAAGAGAAAAGTATAAGCTAAATTTTTATCAATTTGTCTTCATTTGGAAAGATGGTAACTGATTGATAACCAAGGTTAACAATTAATTCTGTGTTCTGTTCAACTTTTTTTTTTTGCCTCTTGGCTTTGGTCAACTTTTCTTTTTTATATTCCATGTTATCTTCATTGATTTCATTCATCATATTGACCATCAATTTTTTAAGGTGTTTCTGTTCTGTTTTGTAGATCACTATGAAAAGATATGTTCTCTCCATTTTGCATAGTCCTCATAACTAACTTCACTCATTCATTTACTCATTCAATGACTATTTAAAAACTGAATATATGAAAATACCTACTGCTGGGGAAGCAGATAATTCCTTGCCTTTAAAGAGCTGACAGTTTGGTGGAAAACAGTAGTTATAGCCCAGGGTGACTGGTCCTCCAATAGTGGTGAGCAAAAGGTGATGACGGGATGAAGAGAATCAGGAAACACTTCCTAGGCAGAACCTTGAGGGAAGAGGGAATAATGATCAGCCAGACAAGAAAAGACAAGGACACCCCAGGATGAGGAACAACAGGATAGAAGGCTGGAGACTAAAGAATTATGACTTGTACAAAAATAGAAAGTAAGTTAGCATAGTTGGCTCATAGAGTACCTGCAGGAAACAGTGTAATATCAGCATGGAAATACAGGCAGCACAAGTCTGGACCATGCTGACAAAATTTAACAACAGAGATACGACCATTTTGAAAGGTAAGTAAAGGGTTGGTGTTCTGCTTTGCAAAGATTACTGTAGCAGCAATGTGGCGAATTGAATTGCAAGGCTAGAAGAGAGAAGAGAATTGGCAATGATGTAGACTTTGCTAATGGGGAAAGAGAGACAGAGAAGATTCAAGAGAAAAAGGAGAATGGACAGAACTGAATAGGTGCATGCCAGCCAATCATCACGCTATCATAGAAGAACCAAAACAGAAGCAATTTTGGGATGTAGAGAGAATGGAAGGGACTGCATCTTTTTTCCTTCCTTCCTTTCTATTTTTATGATGATTTTATCTCTTCCACTGCAAGACAGTTTTTTGAACATGTAAGTGTGATAACATCATGACTTTGCCTTTGATACTTCCTACTTCCCATTGCTTTGGTTCCAGGACACTTTCTATGCTGGTGGTAGAAAGTGGCTTTGGGTAGGATAGATCAGGTAGGGTTATCATCTGATTTTTTGGAAGAGAGTAACTTTCCAAAATGAATGAGCTTCCTGAATACAACGGAATAGGAAAAGGTTGACCTCAGAAAAGGGAAATAGTTATGCTCCAACAACTAAGTTTTTTTTCTATACAATTTTTCCCAGTGCTGATGGAATTTCTACCTCTTGTGGCATCTGGGTTTCTATACATGCATGAAGCTTGGAATTTTCTCTTCTCTTCATGCTGACCAGTAGCAGAATTTATTTCTTTACTACCTCACAACTCACAGTTTCCATCAGAGTTCTTGCTGATCTCATAGAGCTTAGATCTCTGTCAGTCTTTTCCTGGAAAATCATAAACTGCTTTCTGCATTTTCTAATACTGGCAGGTAAGTTGCAACCCCATGTATTTCTCTTTTGAGTCCTTTGCCAGGAACCCAGTGATTATGAATTTGAGGAAAAGGATCCAAAAATAGTAACTTGCTTTTGTGGCCCTGTTTCTGTAGGGTGAAAATCTTGTCTCTATCCATTCTGCCATTCTGTATTCCATTTGTGACTTCTGTGACATCCTACACTTTTGTGAAACAAGACATTCAAATGAGACTCTATCAGCCTCAGTTTATACTGAGGATTCAAAACAGGGTAGTTGCCTCACATACCAAAGTAAAGCATGGATTATCCAAGCAAGGTGTGCAATGGAGGAAGGTTTGTAACCTTCAGATAACCAAGAAAGAAGTGGGAGAGTAGAGGGAGGTTTTCCTGGAAGAGAATTGTTGGCATGCTATGGGTCTCATTCTTCTCCATGGAGAAAGTATGGCAGTGATTCCCTTCTTATTAAGCCTGGTGGGAAGAGTTTCAAGGAAAAAAGAAATATTGTTAGTGTTCTCCTGAGTCTGTGATGACACCAAGGCTGGTGCTGGACCTCTAAACAAGAAGCCTAAAATGTACAAAACAGTACGACCCCAACAGAAACCATGTGTGGAATAAAACTAGAGGCTCAGAGGATATTTTTCCACATTGAGTGGAGGAGGAGCTTTCTACGAAGGGACTGGAAGTGAGAAGTTTCAGAAAATAAAAAGAGAACGGTATAGATCTGAAGATAACACTAAAGTGTTCCAGATAGAGGAAACTTTACTGTCTGTCTGCTCTACTCAGATGTTTAAACATTAGATAAGAGCAAGTTCCACTGGTGCCATTCAAATGAGACCTTGCAGCTGCTGAGCCTCTCCTGTGCCCCTTGCCACCAGGTCAACCCAGGAGCAGTCGAGACAGTGGAGGAAACAGCTAGTAACTAAGGAAGCCAGTGATCCCAGTATAAAGGACAAGAGGCAAAGAAATACAGAAAGAAGAAAATCTAATGCAAGGATGGCTTAATAGATAGGCTACCACCATGACAACTGGTACTTGGCAGAAGCCTTACAAAAATGCTTCTCAAAACTATTTGCCCAAGAGAAAATGGAGGCATCTATATATCCATGACTTTTTTTCCTCACAGGCAGGGCGCATAGCTTTAATTCCCTTGCATGTCTAGATTGTTCACATCTAGAACTCTGGAGTTCAGTGTGGTGGTTTGCATGGGTATCCTATGTTGTGATATCAGAGAAGCATGGGGGCAGCAGGCGATAGGAGGGAGGGGGTCACAAATGAGGCATTGTCAGGTTGTTTCTAAGTGAATTTGGTCAAAGCCTGAAGGAAATTAGTGACTGCAGCGGTATCCAGAGCAAACAAAGGGCTCCAAAGGACTTGGAGTGGTGCCAAAGGTAGCAGAGACATGACTATACTCATTCAGTTGTCATGGCGTCACCGTTAAATAGGACCATTACTGACCCCATTTTTCACAATGGAAAAGTGAGGTAAAGAGATGCTAAATAACCTACCCAAGCTTATATAACCAATACAAGTTCCAAACCCAGGAAGACTGATCCCAGAGTCTATGACCTCAACTACTACTCTCTGTATTTCTCAACATGAGCACATCATCAATTTCTTTGTCTCTTTTTCTCCCCCTTCTTCCCTATCAGGAAAATTACCTTGTAAGTTTTAACACAAAGTCAGATAAAGCCATTAGAAGCATCCAAAATTCATTGGAATATCATTTTAAATATTTATAAGAGTTACATTATCCAGAGAACTTGAAAGACCAAAAGATTCTATCAAGTTGGAAGCAAAATATATTTAGGTAGCTTAAGGCTCCTTGCAAATTTGAGGGTCTTTAGAGTTAAAAGAAAAATAAATTACATATCTCAAGATATAAATCAAATGATGAGCTGTGCAGAGTTACAGACCTCTAGGGCAGATGCAAAACTAAGTAACCCATGAGACTGCTCCCTGATACAAAGCCTACCCTTCAATTCTCCTATGTTGCTCTGTTCCTTCTCACACTCACAGGGCAATTTTGCTTATTTTAGAAGATTCTTCATAGTTTCACTACAAAATCTACCTACATAGTTGTCTTTCTGGAATGAATTGATCCCTGACATTTAGAATAAATTTTGACACTTAGCTATTTCTCTGTTCTCTTTTCTGCCACCACACCATGCATACTTACATACTGGTAAATACTGAGCCTGAACATTACTCTTTTATCATTTTGTTCAACTTTTGACTTCCATCCACTCCAGTCCACATTGCATTGAATGACAACTGTGGATGACCCAAGCTTGACTCATGCTATTTTAGAGCATGCTGTACATGTTGC
This sequence comes from Dasyprocta punctata, assembly GCA_004363535.1. NCBI lineage: Eukaryota > Metazoa > Chordata > Mammalia > Rodentia > Dasyproctidae > Dasyprocta > Dasyprocta punctata. The sequence continues at coordinate 19,169 of RJWM01010495.1, read as the reverse complement.
TGGTCACACCTTAAAGTTCAGTGAGTTGCGTGACATACTCTACCTCTGTTTGCCCTTCTTTTAGTGAAGTGCAAGCTCTGATAGTCAGGGATTTTGTCTGGAGAGTTGCCACTATCTCTGCAGAATCCAGAGCATTTCAGGCACATGATTTCTTGGATTAGTCACTGAGAAATTAAACCAATGCATGCTATGGACTGAAAAGGCAGCTTGTACCACTGGCTATTATGCTGTGGGGTACCCAAAGACAAAGCACAAGTCTGAAGACTAGCTCTGAGAGAAACTAAAATACAGTTATCTTTAATTTAATTTTTTCTCAGTAACTGACTTTTAGAATAAAGAAATAAATACTATGAAAACAAATTAAATTAGCAAATATTTATTTTTTTTTAAAAAAACTTAAAACCCCAGAATATTTTTAGATAGCTTTGCTGATGTAAAATTCACATATCATACAATTCACCCACCTGCAATTGGATTTTGGTGCTTTTTTTCCCAGAATATTCATAAGGTTTGAAACCATCATTATAATAAAATTTTAGAGCATTTCCGCTTTCCTTAAAAGAAATCAAAACTCACTAGTAGTCACTCACCATTCTTCCTTCTCTCCAGTCTTGGGAACCACTAATTTATTTTCTGTCTCCATGGATTTGTTTATTTTGAGCATTTCACATAAAGGAGCTAATATTGTATAAGATTCTTTGCGACTGGCTTCTTTTATGGGCCTGCCAGAGTATGTTTGAAGGATGTTATGTGCTTACTCTTCTTGTACTCTCCTACCTTCCCTCCAAAACTCTCCCTATTACATTATATCTCTGGTTACTCCATCATTTTTCTTCTCACCACCACGCAGGACTTTTTCATAGTAGCTGACCTCTAGTCCTCAGGTTGATTTTCCTGTGGTGCTATAAGATTCGGAAGCCCCCAGCCGCAATCAAAACTCTCAGGAGGTAAATGTGAACTGCATTCTATATTTGAAACTTTCGAGGTGCTGCAACATCAGGCAGAGAAAGCCGAGTAGAATATCTGTGGTGGGAGAAAGACATGATAAATATTCCCAGGATGACACTTGGATTTGTCCTAGCAAAACTGTTATCTCTGGGCAGTTGTGACTCACTGGCTATAAATGACAACTGGAACAATTGTGGCTGGGAGAAAGAGAGAACCAGACACCCAGCCAGAGACTAAACAGCTGTGTTTTGATTATTTTCAGGGAATGTGTGAGCAAATCTGATGGTTTTTATCATCAGCATCTGCTGGCCTTCCCTTCATTCCCTGCTCTGTGAAGCCAGGAGCTAACTTGGTTGTTAATTATCAGCCATCACCTCAATCACAGTGGGAGACCACCAGTTTCTGATGGGAATAACTCCACTATTTTCAACAGCCTCCTGAGCAAGTACTGCTGCAAGAATTAATTTTTTGGTTAAAAGAATTTTTTACTTGGGGTGCTTCTCTATTTTTAGGGCTCCAGATCTTAAGGACTTAGGTGCCTCAGTTAGATAAAGCACAGACAAGTATTGCATACTATCAGAGGTATAAACAAGAGGTTTTACAGAGGATCTGACCTAGATGTAAGGTGTCAGGGCAGGCTTCTAGAGGTAATGACATCTAAATTGAGATCTGGAGGTTAAACTGGGGTGCAGAGCCTGGGGCAAGGACAAAGCTTCCAGGCAGAGGAAACAGCATGTATAAGGACTCTGAACGGACCGAGGGGAAGCCAAAGTACACTCAGGTAGCTGGGCAGGAAGAGATGCCCTCAGGTCCATCTATTTCCTTATGCTTGGTTTCTTAGGTTAGCTCACAAGGGAAGGGTGGGAGAGTGAGATCCTTAAAGAACTGCTCATTTTGAAGGACCTATTTTGGCTTACTAAAGTAAGGGTCTGTGTACTCAGTTTTGGAACTCTAAGAGCGTATGTAAGGTATATGATAGATGAGAAGCCAATGGAATTGGGAGAAGTGACAGCAGGTATGAATAATGAAGTCTGACTCTTGGGACCCCAGGCAAACCATCTCTCACACTTCAGTTCTTTTTACACCTAAAATCAATTCACCTTTTTGGTCAGCATCTAAATTTTAAAAACCCAAGAGATGTGTTTTACAAATGGTGGAATGGTGGCTTTCTTTTTTCAACTGAATATATGTTTGCTGAATACGGGTATATTCACATTTGGACACAGGTAGTAAATTCTGGGCTAATTTAATTAGTCCATGTTATGTTTAAAGTATGATGATACTTTACATGATATCTTAGACTGTGGTGCTTCTATAACAAAACACCTGAGCTTGGGAAACTGATGGAGAAAACAGGTTCATTTTTCTCAGGATTCTGGTGGCTGGGAAGTACAAATAGTATCTCCTAACCCCCTTGGCTGCATCACAACATCACAGAGAAATAGAAAGGAAAGCAGGAACATACAGAGAAGTCACAGGTCAAGACAAGAAGCAAGAGACAGAGGAAGGTCCAGCGTCACTCTTTAATAGCAATCAACTCTCACAAGAACTAATCAGCACTTACAAGAATTAATCTCTTCCCTGACATCAACATTAATTCCTCCATGAGGGCAATCATAATCCAGTCACCTCTCACCAGGTCTCACCCCTTTCAAAAGGTCCTGCTACCTTTCAAAACTTTACACTGGCTACCAACACTCCATACATTAACTTTTGGAGAACAAAACATATTCAGATCATAGCACATGGAATTATTAGATCAAAACAAGTGGTTCAAAAACATTGGTTTCTAATTTTAAAAATACTGTTGCTAAGAAAGAAAGCATGAGAAGAAGACCTGAGCCAAAGGATGGGGTTTCTCTACCAGGAAGGAAAAAGCAGCAATGTGCGGGGTGACTCCTGTGTCCTGATGAGCTTCGTCAGCATCCTCCCTAATTCCTCAGGGAGAGGAAGAAGTGCAGGTGCAGACGTGTTGGGTTAGCAACCCACCTTTTCCTTTTACACATTAATCTCATAGATATGTTTTTTGTTTGTTTGTTTGGGTTTTTTTTTTTTTTTTGTACCAGGGGTCTAACTCATGAACTTGTGCTTGCCAGGCTGGCCCTTGTGCTACTGAGCTAAACCCCCAGCCTAATCTCATCGATATGAAGGGTCAGAATGTATCTGATTCCACAGAACCTCCCTGCTTAGGAGGAGCAGAAAGCTAGCAGGGCATTTGGGGTGGGGTGGGCAGGGTGTACCTCTGCTGCTGGCAATGGAAAGGAGTTGTGATGATTAAGTTTCTGTGTCAGATTGACTTCGCAGAGGAATACCCAGAGAGTTGGTATAACATGATTTCTGGGTGTGTCTGCAGAGATGAGCACTTGATTCAGTGGAATGAGTAAAGAAGACTGCCCTTGCCAATGTGGGCAGGCATCATTCATTCACTCCATTGAGGCCTAAGTAGAACACAAAGCTGGAGGACAGGCTTCTTTGTCTCATGGAGCTAGGACATCCAACTTTTGCCCTTGGACACCTGAGCTTCTGGCTCTTGGGCCTTCACACTCCAGGATTTGCCATAGTAACCCCCTGATGCTTGGGTCTTTTGCCTTGGACTGGGAGTAATATTACTGGCTCCATAGGACTTGGACTCATATCAATGGCTTTGCAGGTTGTCTCCAGTTTTCAGGCAGTACATCATGGGAACTTTTGCCTGTATAATCATATGAACAAATTCCCATAAATTTCTTCTCAAATATCTATTTAAAGTCGTTCCTCAACCTGTAATGGGGTTACATCTCAATGAACCTATTTTAAGTTGAAAATATATCAAAAATGCATTTAATACAGCTAACTTATCAAACATCATAGCCTAGCCTAGTCTATCTAAATTCTGCTCAAAACATTTACATTGGCCTGTGATTGGGAAATTAACCTAACACAAGTCTATTTTATAATAAAGTACTGAATATCTCATGTGATTTATTGCATATGACACTGAAAGTGAAAAAGTGGTTGTGTGTGTATCTTTTTTTCCCTGTTGTAAAGTTGAAAAATTCTAAGTTGAACCATCACAAGTCAGGGACTATCTGTATCAGTTCTGTTTCTCTGGAGAATCCTGATTAATAAAAAGACTTGGAGACTAGCCTGGTTTTGCAGTTAAGAATCTTTCATAGGACAATTAAAGCCTGTGCCTGACAGTGTACCAGCTGAAGGAAATAACTCCTTCAGTCCTGGGGCTTTTCAATCAGGTACCATTAGTGAAAAAACCTGTTAGTCTCTTTTTTGAGGCAAAAAGGAAAATTAAAAATAAATAATGTTTCATGAAATATTTATGTAGGTTGTAGAATTTTAGAACTGGAAGGAATATTGGAAAGCATCTAATTTAAATATCTCTTTGTGCAATGAAGGTCTTGTGATGCAGAAATAAATTACCTAATATAGTTTGCCAGTCATAGAACTAAGAATTACATTTAGGTCCATTGATTCCTAATCCAGTAGTCTTCCTATTGACCTTAATCTAAGTTTTAAAAATACTATTTCTTTAAATTGTTTCCTTTCCTAAAACATACTTGTATGGGTTTGATCCTGAGTCTCCCCAACCCAAGCCTCATGTAATCATGGACAGGGCTGAGTCTGGCACTTGTGGTTGGTTTGTTGTCTGGCACTGGAATTGGCGATGTGAGTGTTGCACCCACTCGGGGTGGAGCCGACTTACAGTGTAACGGCAGGAGGAAGGCATGTCCGCTCTCTCTTGCTGGTTCATGTGCTTTGCAGTTGGCTATGGCCATGAACGGCTGCCCCACCACACCATGCTGCCTTGGAGCCAACTGAGTATGAACTGAAACCCCCAAGAACTGTAAGAAATAAACCTTTCCTTCCCTAATTTTGGGCATCAGGTATTCTGTCTCAGTTATAAGAGAAAAGTAACTTAGACGATATCAATGTGCTATGTGAAGGGTTGTCTTAGTAAATTGCTAGGGATCACTTTATTTGTAATAGAACCCTTGGAGATTTATCCAATCCAGTCAGGGAGACTGAAGCATTCACTGTTAGCATAGCAGGAAGAACTGCAGGAGGGAACATGGGTTGAAGAGCTTGGCTCTTGTCAAATGCAAACGGCCCCCAGTGAATTTGCATATTTAAAGAGGTTACACCAGTGATGGTAAACTTTTTAGACCTTTCAATGATACAAACAGACAGCTGCGGCACCATGCCATAGGTTCGCCACCACTGGGTTACACTGTTAAATGCAAGAAAAAGGCAAGAGATTTAAAGAAAACCCTGAGGTAAGTACTGTCTACCAAGTATGTGATTTTAGATAAGTTATTTAACCTATCTGTACCTCAGTTTGCACATTTTAAAGATATAAGTGATTTGATCATTGGTTTTCTCCAGAGGTGGTCTTTGAAATCTGTACTCTGAATCGTCCATGAGTGTGAATTAAGCGTACACCTGAAACCCAGCCCTAGTACCTGGTAAATACACTATTCTTTAGTATTTGTTATTTGACTGAATGACTGAGTGGAGGGTGCTAAAAAATCCACTGTAGTGTGGCCAGAAATGTCCAATAGTCAGGGGAAGTGTGATTGTTGAGAAAAAAGGAAACCAGCGAAGGGGCACCTGACTCCCTTCCTTTGGGGTATGGCTTTACAGGGGACTATGCTTCTTATTTTCAGTTTAAAAGGACAAAGCATAAGAAAAATGGGGGGACAAGACAAAATAATAATAAAGTCAAGAAAATACATTAAAAAGCTAAAATGATAAAAAATATTCTGCTAAGTCTCACAATAAAATTTATTTTCAAGGACTAGGCAAATCCGTTTCTTATAGTGAGGTCACTCAAACCTGCTTCCCATCATCTGCCTAGCTAGCGTGGCTGAGCAGGAGTTCTGGAGAAGGAATATTTTGGGGGAACACTGAAAGTGGAGAGCAACTTGGAGGTAGGGCTCAGCTGGGGAGCCAAGGACAGAGTGCTCTGGGCTCCTGCTGGGGCAGGTGTGGGAGAGGCAAGCTGAGCTACCTGTAGGGAAGCTCCTATTCCACAGGACCCCTCCTCCTCCTTCCACTCATTTTTCCTCTCACCTCTACCCGGTTCCCATGACTGAATTAGCCACCTCATAACCCTGAACGTACCTAGTCCTCACCCATGACTTTTTCCTAGATGCTACCTCAGAATTTCTGCAGGTGTTTTATGAGGAATGAACATTTGGAAGCCTTAGAAACTGCTGATTCATCAAAATTGTATCTCCTACTCTAATTTGTTAATACTGAGCAGAATAAATAGGATAGATATTATAAACCTCAGCTATAAAACTGGGAAAGTTGATTTTGGAAGGAATATTATATGATGGTTGACCTTTAAGGGTAGCCCAAGCTGAATGGGACATAGATGTGTTACCAGCCAGAAAGTAAAGGCCAATATGGTAGCGTAGTTTGTGGTATGTATCTACCACAGCTGAGTGTAATAAGGAAACAAGGTTGGTAATTTTTGTGGACAATGGTGACTATAGTTTTTGTTTGTCCAACAGGCTTTTTTTTTTTTAACCTTCTGCTTCTTTTGGTAAATTCTTCCCCCACTCCACGTTAGCCAAGTAAAAAAGGCTATAGAATTCCTTCCTACCTCATGCTCCCCGTACTAAGCCCCACAGATGGCTCAGACTGGGCAAATTCAATGGTTCAGATGGCACTACATTAACTCAGGCCCGAGTTCTCCTTAGAATAGATCTGTGGGAACCAGCAGAGAAGGCTGCTGGGAAAACATGAAGAACAGTAAATACAAGGTTGGTAATTTTTGTGGACAATGGTGACTATAGTTTTTGTTTGTCCAACAGGCTTTTTTTTTAACCTTCTGCTTCTTTTGGTAAATTCTTCCCCCACTCCACGTTAGCCAAGTAAAAAAGGCTATAGAATTCCTTCCTACCTCATGCTCCCTGTACTAAGCCCCACAGATGGCTCAGACTGGGCAAATTCAATGGTTCAGATGGCACTACATTAACTCAGGCCCGAGTTCTCCTTAGAATAGATCTGTGGGAACCAGCAGAGAAGGCTGCTGGGAAAACATGAAGAACAGTAAATACAAATGAGAGAGAGGTGGAGGAAAGAAGAGAGAGAAACAGAGACAGATAGACAGAAACAGAATTGATACTGTCTTTGTGGCAGCTTCTCGATTCAGCTATGTTAAATCTATCTCTTGATTTCCCAGTTGTTTGAGCCAACACATTTTCTTTTCCTTTATCTAGGAAGCAGTTAGTTTCTTTCACTTATAACCAAATTATTTCTGATTAATTTAATTGCTAAGGTGGGCTACGGGACAAATGGAGCAAGACTGAATAGTTCAAGAAACCAAGCATCACAAATACTTGGCATACAAAGAGGTTGTGTTAGTCATTTTCCTGTTGCTGGACACAATACTTGACACCCACAGCTTGGAAGAGGAGAGATTAATTTGATGACAGTTTTCAGAGGATTCTGTCCACAGTTGACTGGCTCCAAGAGAGAAATGGCAGGTGAAAGAGAATAGCAGAAGAAAACTGTTCAATCTATGGCAACCAGGAAGCAGTGAGAGAAGACAGAAGTCAAAACAAGAATACCCTCTTCAAGGTCCCCCCCAGTGACCCACCTTCAAACAGGCCTCATCACCTAACAGCAAGTCAGCTACTGATCTCATCCCTGGACAAATCTACTGATGTGTATAGTGCCCTCATAATCTAATCACATTTCAGAAGCATGAGCGTTTTGGGAGACATTTTAGATCTAAACCATAACAGAAGTTCCTTTTATTATAATCCAGAGGTAACTCACTAAGGGAACTCCACTTTTTCAGACAGAAACAAGCTTAAAGATCTAAGACAATAAGGAAGAAATTAACACTATAAATCTTTAAAGACAATTCAACTTTTATCCAATTCTTCCAATAGCTAAGTTTATCTACAACTGTCTGTATCATTTGCAAATGATAATAACCATATGATATTATTTTCACCTAGCACACTAAAAACCATCCAGCAAAAACACCCAGGTGTGGTGAGGGTACTTCCATTGGCAAAGTGCATATAGTGCACTGCTAAAGGGTACACTGACTCAGGCCTTCTAAAGGGGCATTTTTGTGCTATGTACTAAAAACCTGAAAATGTAGGTATTCTATTTTTGACCCAAAAATTATACTGTTTCAGATCCAGTATAAATTGCCATAGGCCTAGGAGGATCTCTGGGGAATAAACTTCGAAGTTCTCCATTTGTTTTACTTACTACTTTGTCTCTATTGTGCAGAACAGTTCTTGATTTAATAAATATTTGTTGAATGAATATTTCTAAAAAATGACTTGGAAAGACAGAAAACCATATTGTACTTCCTTTTCCTTGTGAGTGTTACAGCTACAAGACATTACAAACTTTATATGGCTTCACTCAGAATTATGTATACGGGTTAATAAAATTTATACAAGTAGAATGTTAGAAGATTTGAACTTGAAGACAAAACTTCTGAGATGTTTCCAGTTATTTGTATGTTCACATTTATCAGAAAGAAAATTAAACCTTTACTTTATAGATATTTCTGAAAGTATTTGGTATATTACATCAGATTAATAGATTTTATAGAGATATTGCCCTTGATTGTAATTAGAGTAACTGATTCAGGCTCTTGTGTGGGTGACTGATAAATCAATAGAGAGTAGACAGCTAGCTCACCATGAATGCTTATTTCAAGAGAGCTATTGATATTTTATAGAACACTGAGGATCTGATTTTAGGTGTTATGGATCCATAAGCCTTTTAGTTAAAAGAAATATACCTTTAATGTAGGTTTTCAGATGGCCTAACTCCAATTCCTGGCAGGACTCTCCATTAAATGTTGAATGCTTACATTTATTTAATTTCAGTTTATAATCTGTTTAGGCACAGAAAGTGATATTAGGTTTCTAATTAAGGCCCCTTCTATTATAGTTCTATTTATACAATGAGATCCTGGTTGATTTCAGGGGGGTGCTTTTACCTCAAAGCTTTATGCTATTAATATTTTCTCCACTTCTCAGACAGCTCTTAGTATTAGTTGTAACCATATAGTCTATATTTTTGTTCAACCATTGATAAGGTTAAAGTCATTCACTTAACTTCCAAAAGTTTCTGGGTAGTAGATGTGGGCATGGAGGTAGCCACAGCTTCTGCCGTGGTAATCTTAACTAAACTATCTGTGGATCTGAAAGTCCAAGTTCAGATGTTTCAGATGTTTCCTGGTATTTTAACAAGGATGCCTGTTACTTTCAGGAAATTAAAAAAACCTAGAAAAATCATTCAGTAAAGGAGAGAAAGGACAGACAAAAACGGTCTTCTTAAAGGGAAATCTTTACCTGATACCTTTGCAGAAAAGCAACTGTATGCAATTTTTGCAGCGACTCTAAATTTCCAAAAGTGAAATACCACAAACCTCTTACAAAACTACAAAGAGTGAACAACCCGCATGCCTCTTCCTCCACCCTTTGAATGTGCTGTGTGTCAAAGATACATTTTAAAAGACTGTGGTATAGAAAGAATTTCAATGTGGTGGAAAAAGATCAATTCAGTCTCTGTCCTGCAGGGTGAAGAAATCAGTTGGCAACAATTCTTTACTTACAGAAATATTCTTTGCCATCTTTCTTTCAAAATGTTAAGCAAAACAGAGTTAAACTCATTCCTTTCTAGCTGACTCCAAAGTAAACTGGTGGAATCTTTTTGAGACAATTCAGCAAGAAAAATAAGCTGATTCTGCTATCTGTTAAGAGACCAGACCTGAGGGATCTGGGGCTGTCATGTTCACTAGACATTCAATGATAGCACTACAAGGGCATTAAGAAATTATTCTATCGATTAAAAATGAAATGAAGCAGTAGGCTTCCATCAGGATCTGGAGTGTATTCTTGAATCTGCAGACTTATAGAGCCAGTTTTGTGAGTCTTGTTCTGTTTGTTTATTTTATGAGGTACCTGTTGTGCCAAGTTCCTTGCTTGCACTGGAAATCTTGTTGAATTGTTTTGGTACAAATAATTCTCTCTCTTTCCTCAGTAGAAAGATCAAGACTTATTTAAAATCTGTTACTTTCTATATCTGTCAGAGTCCATCTGCAATATTAGGGTTTTTTTTTTGGTTTTTTTTTTTTTGTCTTACCCAGTATTGGTTCCCTCATTCTTTAAACAGCTGCAAATTCAGACTTAGTCTCACACAGGCCTAAATTCTTGCCCTTGCAGGAAATAGTATACCAGGAGCAACTAGCCCAGATGCCCTTGGCTCTGGCCCTGGGCAATTCATGAGCAGTGGTCCTGTGTCTATCTTTAGTACTTCACTTCCTGTATTCTAGACTCCTCACCTGTTCATAGAAGGAAACTGCTTCCCATTGGCTTTGTTCTTGGCCACCTAGATTTGAGCCATGTTTGCTCTGTGTATAGCTGGACACCCTGAATTTGTTTATCAACTTTCTTTGCATTTATTTGCACATGCTTTGTATTTTGTATTCATTTTAAAAACCTAATATAGTTTTCATTTCACTAAAATCTGTAATATTTACATTGATTTAATTGCACTTTATCTTATGAAAACTTGGGTGGTTGTTTTCTAGTCTTTTTCTATATGAAGAATGAACATCCTACAGTATTAACATGGTTTTGTTAGCATATGAATGTTTTTGGTGTCAGTAAATATTTTCTGGAATGTGACTTTTATTAACTGTGTCATATGCATATAATTTAACTTTCAGTCGTTGGTATTTATATTATTTACAAGTTTTTGTTGTTATAACAAATGCTATACATAATATCCTTACTCATAAAATTATGCTAGCATTTCAGATCATTTGCTTATGATAAACTTGAATTTGGTATCAATGAGTCAAATAGCATAAGTATTTTTAAGACTCCTTGTACTATATTACTGACTGTCTTTTGGGTAAATTATTTATACTTCAACGAGTACTGAATAAAATTGCGTGTTTCATTCTAATCTTATCAGAATTACTATTTTGATAGCTTCATACACTTAAACAGTATTTTATCCATGTTTTGATTTTTTTACCTTCTTGATTACATTGTCCAATTTTTTTAGTTATTTATTTTTATTTTAGTGTGAGTTGTGGAGATTGAGTCCAGGGCTTTATGCATGCCAAACTCTTACATTATCACTGAGCGACTCATTCCAACAGCAAGATTGATTTTTAAAAAATTTATTTAGTAGACATTTACAATTCCTCTTTGTGAATTGTTTAGTTGTATCCATTGTCAATACTCTATGATGCCTTTATATTTTTACTGTCAGTTCAGTTCAGTGCTTAACACATTAAGAATATTTTCTCTTCAGCAGTTATTTTTGCTGTGCATTTTTTTAGTTTGTCATATTTTACGATAATCTAATATGGTGACATTTTAAATTTTGTATGATCAAATTTGTTACTCTTTTTTTATTGCTTTTGCACTTGAATAGTTGTTCCTTGCTTAGATGTCACATAAACATTCACTTACATTTTCTAATTATTTAATATACTTAGATTTTGGTGAATAATAGATCTAAGGTGATTTTTTTCCCCTGGAAATAAAGCTAGCTTGTTTTTCTAACAACTTACATGACATAATCATTTTTTGACATTGATCATTAGCTTGTCCTTTTTCATATAGTACACATGTTTCAGTCTCTTTCTAGGCTGTTTTCCATTCCACCAATTCCTCTATCTATACATATGCCAGAGGCATAGAATTCTAATTATTATAGCTTTAAAGTAATTTTTAAAGAAAACTTTTAATTATGGAAAATGTGAGCCATATATAATTAGTTATGCAAATCCAAAAGCCATTGTTCAACTTCAGTAATTGTCAACTTATGGGTAAGTCTATCTTGTCTTATATCTATCCCTCTAACCACTTCCACTCCCCTGTATTTTTGAAATGAATATCAGACATTATAAAATTATGTGCAATCTTTATAATTTAAAATATATATTATGTATTATATATTTATAATTTATAATATGAAATATGTCTAATATTTCATTAAGTGTCTCTAAATGATAAGCACTTGAAAAGCAACCATATGGAGCTGTTTACCATGCATTAGGCCCCCAGGTTTGATCCCTAGCACTACAATAATTAATTAATTAAAAAATAGCCACAACACTTTTACCATATCTCTAGATCATAGTGATTTGTTAATATCGATATCCAATAAATGTACAATATGCCAATTGCCTAATAAGCATAAATGTTTTGTTTATTTTATTCTTTGTCATTTGAATCAGAATCTAAATAAAGTCCATACTTTGCAGTTAAATAGTATCTGTTAAATCTTTAGTAATCTCTAGAATTTTCTATCTCTTCCTTTTTTCCTCTTTCAAATTAATTTGCTAATAAAATTCTTTCATTTCTGTCATAATGTTTTTCAAACACATACCAGCTTTCTAAGTTCTCAGGTTTTTTCTTTCTGCTTTAAAACTTTGAAAATAGTAATTCCTATTTTAAGGTTATGAGAATTAAAGAAATAAAGCATGTATATCAGATAGTGCAATTGCAAGCAGTTAATTATACCTAAAAATTATGAATTATAAATGCAATCATAATTATTGCTATTGCCCCCCAAGGCTGTTTGAAAGATAAATCTTGAAAACTGTATCTTTATTTCTTAATTATTTAATAAGAATTAAGAACTTTTACTTGGGTTTATGAGTTATTCAGTAAATCATCACTTTCATTAAGATTTCCAAAAGTTTAAATATACCATTCTACATTTAAAAATGCCTTCAAATCTCTCATCAAATACTTGTCTTTCTTCTCCCATTCCTTTCTTGCTTTCTCTTTCTTTCCTTCTTATCCTTCCTGTCCTTTCTCTCTTTCCTTCCTTTACCCTCCCCTCCCTTTTTCTTCCTTCCTTCCTTCCTTCTTTCCTTCCTTCCATTTCCCCTCCCCTCTTGATTTCTCTTTTTCTCTCTTTTTCTTTCTTTTCATTTTATTATTTTTTATTTTAAAAACAAAAAAATAAAAGAAATGATACAGAATTTCAAAAAGCTAGAAAATTAACACTAGTTAATATATTGCATAGTTATTTTAGAAATGGTTGCTCAGGTTACAAGATTTAGGCATAAAAAAATGGTCAAACAATCAAACAATGAGAGTACAAACTGTTCTTTTTGATTAAGTTACAGAGGTTAATAGTACAGTTATCTGTCTTATATACATATATACATACATATATATGTATACCTTTATACATATAATGTTTTCCCTTCTTCCTTTTCCCCTTTCCCCATCCCAGTTGTTCTTTCCTTTTGAGCACTTTCTTTCTCTTTCATTATCATAGTATCTATTGTACATTTTGGATCTTACTACTCTTTCAGTTTTTTTTTTTTTTTACTCTAAGGAGACAATGTGATATTTACACATGGGAGTTTGATTTATTTCACTTTTGAGTATGGTCTCAAATTGCATCCATTTACCTATAAAAGCATCAAGTTTATCCTTCTTTGTAGCCACTATATAAAAATATCACATCTTTTTTATCCGTTCTGTGGTTGATGGGCTTTTAGGTTGTTTCCAAGATTTGGCTATTACAAACTGTGCTGCTATAAATATGGGTGGGTGCACATATATGACTATGGCATAATGTTTTCAATCCTTTGGGAAAAATGCCCAGAAGGGGAATAGCTGGATTGAATGGGACCTCCAATCCCAGTTTTTTTTTGTGCATCTCCACACTGATTTCCACAGTGGCTGTACCAGTCTACACTCTCACCAACAGTGGAGAAGTATTCCTTTTTTCCACAGCCCCTCCAACATTTGTTATTGGTTGATTTCTTAATAGCAGCCATTCTTTCTGGAGTGAGATGGAATCTCAATGTTGTTTTAAGTTGCATTTCTCAAATGACCAGTGATGTTGAACATTTCCTTATGTATTTATTTACCATTTGTATTTCTTCATCTGAGAACTCAGTGTTCATCTCAGATGCCCATTTTTGGACTGGGTCTTTGGATTTGGGGTGCCTGATGTTTTTCAGTTCTTTACATGTTCTACATGTAAGTCCTTTGTCTGAGGGACAGCTGGCTAAAATTCTTTCCCAGTCTGTGGATTTTCTCTTCACTCTGTTGGTGATTTCTTTTGATGTGCAAGAACTTTTTAATAAGATGAGATCCCAGTTGATGATTCTTTGAAGTACTTCCCATGTGGTTTGCATTTTGTTCATGGACCCTTTGCCTACCCCTATGTCTTTAAGATTTCTATCTACCTTGTCTTCCAGTAGATCTAGTGTTTATATTTTAACATTTAGATCTTTGATCTATTTTGACTTTAGTTTAGTGCATGGTGACAGACCCGGGTCTAGTTTTAGTCTTCAGCTTGTGGAAAGCCAATTTTTCCAGTACCATTTATTAAAAAGGCTGTCTTTCTTCCAGTGAACATGTTTGGTCCCTTTGTCAAAGATAAGATGGCTGAGTGTCTTTGTAGTTGTGTCTGCATGTTCTAATCTGTTCCATTGATCCTCAGGTCTGTGTTTTTTTTTTTTTGCCAGTACCATGCTAATTTTATCACAGCAGCTTTGTAGTATAATTTCAAGTCAGGGACTATAGTGCCTCCTACCTTGCCTTGTTGTCTAGGATTTCCTTTGCTATTCTAAGTCTCTTCTGTTTCCAAGTGTCTTAGTTACTTTTCTCTCGTTGCCAAGACAAAATACCTGACTCCCAAAATTAGGAAAGGAAAGATTTATTCTTACAGTTTCTCGGGTGTTTCAGTCCACACTTAGTTGGCTCCAAGACAGCATGATGTGGCGGGGCCGCTGTTCATGGCGGCTGCAAGCAGTAAGGCATGCTGGCAAGAGAGGGCGGAAGCGTGGAAGCGAGCAAGAGGAAGACCCACCTCATTTACATTGTATCTCAGTTCCACCCCTGGGCAGGTACAGCACTCACATCACCAATCCCAGGGCTACACAACAAATCAATAGTATGCTCTAGACTCAGCCCCATCAAAAGTATATGAAGACTTGGGGGTACATAGTATATCACCCAATACACCAAGTGATTTTTGGGAATGTTGTTTCTAGATTTGTGATGTATGTAAATGGTAGTTTGACCAGGATTGCATTAAATCTGTATAACACTTTTGGGAGTATGACCATTTTCACTATGTTGGTTCTTCCTATCCAACAGCAAGGAATATCTTTCCGTTTTCTGATATCCTCTTTAATCTCCTTTTTTAGAGTATTATAGTTTTCAATGTATAGATCTTTTACATCCTTTGTTAGATTGATTCCTAAGTATTTCATTTTTTGGGGTGCTACTGTGAAAGGTGATATTTCCATAATTTCTCTCTCAGTGATTTTGTTATTTGTGTACAAGAATACTATTGATTTCTGATTGTTGACTTTGTATCTAGTTATGCTGTTGAATTTGCTCATTAACTCTAGTAGTCTTTTGATGGAGTTTTTGGGGTTTGGTATGTAAAGTATCATTTCATCTGCAAATAATGATAGTTTAACTTCTTCCTTTCCTATCTTTATTCCTTTTATTTCTATCTTGTCTAATTGTTCAGGCAAAGTTTCCAGAAATAGATTGGATAGGTGTGGTGATAGTGGATATCCTTGTCTTGTTCTTGATTTTAGAGTGAAAGCTTTCAGTTTTTGTCCATTTATTATGATGCTAGCTGTTGTTTTGTCATAGATGGCCTTTATCAAATTGAGGTAAGGACCATCTATTCTGATTTTCTGTAGGGTTTTTATGAAGAATGAGTGCTGACTTTATCAAAAGCTTTTTCTGCATCCACTGAGATGATCATGTAATTTTTGTCTTTGGCTTCATTGATATGATGTATTACATTTATTGATTTGTATATGTTAACCCATCCCTCCATTCCTGGGATGAATCCCACTTGGTCATGCTATATAATCTCCTTGATGATTTGCTGCATTCTGCTTGCTAGTATTTTATTGAGAATTTCTGCATCAGTGTTCATTAGGGAGATTGGCCTGTGGTTCTCCTTTTTGGTTGGGTCTTTCTCTGGTTTTGGTATCAAAGTAACACTTGCCTCAAGGCATGGGTTAGGGAGAACTGCTTCCCTTTCAATTTCATTGAAGAGTTTGAGGAGTATTGGCATTAAATCCTCTCTAAATTTCATGTAGAATTCAGCCATGAATCCATCTGGACTTGGGTTTTTCTTTGTTGGTAAGTTTTTAATTATGTTTTCAACTTCAGTAACTGATAATGGGTTATTCAAAATTTTTGTATCTTCTTGATTCAGCTTTGTTAATTCATACTTTTCTAGGAATCTGTGCATTTCCTCTATGTTTTCCAGCCTATGTGAGTAAAGATTTTTAAAGTAGGTATTTATGATCTTCTGAATTTCCACAGGCTCTGTGGTAATTTCACTCTTTTCATTCCTTATTGCATGAATTTGAGTGCTTTCTTTCCTTTTCTTAATAAGGTTGGCAAGGTGTTTATCAATTTTGTCTACTCTTTCAAAGAGCCAACCTTCAATTCATTAATTCTTTGTATTGTTTTCTTAGTCTCAAATGTGTTAATATCTGCTCTGATCTTTATAATTTCCTCTGCTCTATGAGCTTTGGTCTTGACTTGCTTTTCTTTTTCTAGCAACTTGAGATGCAGCATTAGGTTGTTCATTTGTGCTCATTCTGTTTTCTTGATGTGACAATTCATTGCTATGTATTTCCCTCTTATGACCACTTTTCATTGTATCCCACAGATTCTAGTAGATTGTATATGCATTTTCATTTAATTGTAGATATTGCTTAATTTCTTCTTTAATTTCATCTGTAACCCATTAGTTGTTCAGAAGGGTGTTATTTAATTTTCATGTGTTTATGTAGGTTTTGAAGTTTCTTTTGCATTTATTTTCAATTTCAATGCACTATGGTCAAATAATACGCATAGGATTATTTCAATCCCTTTGCATTTACTTAAGCATGTTCTATGGGTTAATATATTATCTATTTTAGAGAATCTCCCATGTGCAACTGAGAATAATGTGTATTCTGATGTTTGGGTGGAACACACTGTAAACATCTAGTAATTTCATTTGTTCATAGGTTTGACTCAGTTCTGTATTTCTTTGCTGACTTTTTGTCTAGTTGATCTATCTCTTTGTGACAATGGAGTATTAAGGTGACCCATTACAATTGTGTTATTGCATATTTGATTTTTCATGTCTATTAGTATTTGTCTTATGTAGTTGGGTGCTCCTGTATTTGGTGCATATGTATTTATGATTGTTATCTCTTCTTCTTGATTTTTTTCCCCTCACAAGTATGTAGTGACCTTATTTATCTCTTTTGATCATTTTTGGTTTGAAGTTCACATTGTCTACAAACAGAATAACTACCCCTGATTTTTTCTGGATTCTCATTGCATGGAATATTGTTTTCCATCCTTTGACTTTCAGTCTATGAGTTTTTTTTAGTTAAATATTTTTTCTTGTATACAGCATATTGTTGGATCCTGTTTATTCATTTATTCTGCCAATGTATTTCTTTTAATTGGTGAATTGAGGCCATTTACATTGGTGGTTATGACTGATATATATTGGCTTAACTTTGTCATATTATTTTTCTGTTGTTCCTTGCTTTCCCCCCTTGTTTAATTGCTTGCCCTGCCTGGTGGTTTCCTTCTGTTTTTTTTCTGGGAATTGTGGTCATTTTTATCTCTATTTAGTGTGTCTTTCAGTACTCTTTCTAGGGTTGGTTTGGTGGACCTGAATTTCTTCAATTGTTCTTTGTCATGGAAGTATCTTATTTCTCCATTAATTTTGAAAGAAAGTTTTGCAGGGTATGTCAATCTGGGTGGAAAGTCTTTTTCTTTCGGTGCTTGAAATACTTCACTCCAAGCTTGTCTTGACTTGAGGGTTTGCATTGAGAAATTGGTCACGATTCTAATGGGCTTCTTTCTTTCTTTTTTTTTTTTCTTTCTGTGGTATGGTCTTGCTATGTTGCCCACACTATCCTGTAATTTGTGATTTTCCTGGCTCAGCCTTCCAAATAGTCAAGATTTCAAGCATGTGCTACCTCACCTGTCTTGGTTTTTAATTCTTTTTATTTTAACAACAACAACAACAAAAAAACCACTAAGAATGAGATGGGAAATTAACAGTGGTTATTATACTTCATAGTGTTGTCTTCAAAATATTTTCTCATATTACCAGATATAGGCATGCAAAAATTGATCAAACAATATAAGCCATAATAATTTTGAATTCTTAACTAAATTATTCTCATGTATTTTTTTCATTTTTCCTCTCAAAATTATCAACTTAAATTTATTTAGAGAGCTGGGGATATAGCTCAGTGGCACAGCACCTGCCTGGCAACCTCAAGGTCATGAGTTTAATTCCTGTACCAAAAAAATAAAATAAAATAAAATAAAATAAATTTATTTAGAAATTCTGCTATTGGTTTTTTTGAAGTATCTATAACAGGTACCATATGCTACCTATCAAAGTAGATACAAAAACCATCTGCTTGCTAGTAGAGGCTGTAGACATGGCTGTTAGATTCTCTTCACTCCTTTCTCCCTTCTTTCATCAGTTTTCTCCTCACTTCCTTAGGTTGACTATCTAATGAGTAACCAAATAGATGGTTTTCAATAGGTATTCTTGAACATTTTCATTAATAAAACTCAGAAGCAAACTTTTAGGGAAGTATGACTATTGCTAAGTAACACATTTGTATTATGAACATCATAATTAATAAGGAATTGGTATACTACAGTTCTGCTGTAAATTATGCCTGTGCAAGTCAGAGTCACACACAGAGTTCGAAACCTGCTAAATTTGGCACCAACTGAAGTGGTCTTTTTGTTTTGTTTTGCTTTTTGTCTACTGCCTGAATCATTTCAATGGAGACAGTTACGTGTGTGTTGTGGGTGCTGGGAATGGTACACTAAGTATGCTTTGGTGATGGCAATAGCTTGTAGCATGGGTTACAACCAACTCACAGATAGACAGAGTCATGATTGCTTTGCTTAAGACAATGAAAACTCCAACTTTACTAAGATTCCTGATTTATTCTTCTGTCAAGTACATGTCAGTGACTCTATTTATAACATTGGACAGTGAAAACTCCAACTTTACTAAGATTCCTGATTTATTCTTATGTCAAGTACATGTCAGTGATTCTATTTATAGCACTGGAATCTGTGCTAAGCCAAATTTCCAGACATTGACAAACGTATTTCAGATGCCTTTTTCTGCTGACTATTGTCTGGACAAATTTCTCCACCTACACTTGAAACATT
>RJWM01010494.1:0-65060 GCA_004363535.1 Dasyprocta punctata | reverse complement strand
CCTGTTCAGGAAACACACTTGGCCTTTTTCCCTGACCCCAGCTCTGCTCAGATGGACAGGACACAGGGTTGGTGACAGTTGACATAGACTTTGCCTTCTGGGTCCCTGGGATGGATTGTTTGCCCTAAGAGGGCTTTTTGGGTTTTTTTTTCAACCATTGATATAAATTCTGGAAGAAAACATGAACCCTGGGTGTCCTGCTCTCTTGAACCATCCACAGACAGCTGCAGAATAGCTGTGGTCCCTTCCCCTCTCACCTGAGCAATGTGGATCACTCTGCTGTGCTGTCCCTTGGGGTAACTACCCTTGTCCTCTTTCCATTCTTGAGACTCTGCATAGTCAGGGAGGGACTGCATGACTTGTCCTGCTTGTAAAATGTGGACCCTAAGCAGCCTCTCCTTCCAATCTCTACATATTCGCACTGGTAAAGCCTCCACCTGCTCCCACCCTAATCACTGGTGAATAAGATTGGGTGCCTGTGAGTTGGATGGTACATGGGGCATGAAGACCCCATGAAGCAGAGCCCTTTCCTTCCCCAATCCACATAGGGCAGTAGCAGGAGTGATAATAAATTTCCATTGGGTGAGTCTTTATGGCTTATCCATTTAAGCATCTGGGGTCACCATCTGGATTTGAATGCCATCTGCTGCCCAGCTCTTGGGAGACTTCGCTGGCCAGACAGTAAACCACCCTGTTCATTGCTCTATCCTCAAGGCCTGGACTAGCGCTTAGCTGGAGACAGTGCCAGTGCCATGTGTTGTGGGAATAACTGATGTGCTGAGCACACATGAGGGCTTGCTGTCCCCTGGAAGAAGGGCTGGCACAAGTCCAAGGTGAGCCCCACCAGTTATGTGAGGACAAGGCATTGATGCTGCTAAACAGCTCAGTCTAGTTTAACTGGTTTCGCATAAGCAGAAACTGCCTGGCCTCTCTCCTGCTGTCCTTCCAGGCAGACCCAAGCCCAGAAGATCACTCTCCTGCTGAGAAGGAGGTGAGGTTAGCATTTGGAGTGGATCCAGGAGAAAGTTTAGGAAGGAGCCATGGAGGTAATATTGGGGAGGGGTCTTTGAGGAAGGGAGCAGGATTCCACAATCCCTCCTCCTTCTAGGAAGGTACTGATGAAGCTCAAGCAAGCTCTAACTGAGACAAGCAAAGTCTTCCCAACTGGACTACATGCCCAAGGCTGGGCATCTCATCCTTTCCTCACCCCCATCCCAGAGACTGCAACCCATGTTGTTGCTGAGGGCTAATCTGCAGTTCTTTGACCCTTGGTTATTAACTGTGAGTTCTGTTCATCCTACTTGTGAGCCAGATGGCCATACTCAGTGAGTGGGAGGTAGGACCCCAGGAATTTCTGACCCTGAATCCTGAAGAGATCTTATGCCTTCTTTTCTGTGCCTTGTCTTCTGAATCACTTGCTCATGTGGCAGGAGGAGCACAGTCCCCAACTGTTACGCAGTTCCCACTTGTCTTTCCCCCAGAGGTTGCTGCAGGTGTAATAGGTGGTGGCATTATAGTCATACCTCATGCCCTTCAGCTCTTCTGGGTAAGCATATCTCACATGAACTGCCATTGATAAAATAATCTGTGGCACACAAGAAGCAGCTGCAACCCATAGGCTAAGGTTCTGGAGCTGTGTTGTGCACCCTGGATTACATAGTGGGAAGCTTTTAGGGAGAAAGTCAGGCTCATATGATCCAAGTCTATGTTTTCCATAGTGCTTCTAATAGCTACTTCTATAATTTAATCAAAAAGGACCGTGATTATTTGACAAAAAATCATAGGTTAAAACTAGTGACAGATGAAGAATTAATTTTCAGTGCACTATGGATTTATCATGGTCAGCCCACATCCACACCAATGAATATCTTACTCTTCCCATCAGAAAGTAACACTGGGACTGGGGACTAAAAATTCATACCTTTGACTGAGCAAGGGGTAAGTTTTGGGTGGGGAAACTTCTGTTGTTCCACAGAAGCCCACTGCTCCAGGCCTTTATCCTAGTCCAGTCCCCACCTCTCTCAAGCACAGACAGACAATGATGAGGGACCTGTGCATACTCATCTGCTAGTATAAGAAAGAGCCAGTTTCTTTTGAATTCAGCCTCCATATCATAGTCCCAAGTTTTCTCCAGCACAAAAGTGAAGAACTGGGGCTTAGGAAGGTGAGAATGTGTTCGGAATCCTGCCTCTCTTTCTTGTTAGTTAAGTGACCTGAAGAAAATGGCTTAATTTATCTATGCTTCTCTACTCAAAGGGAAATGACACACATGATCCATCTTACAGGGTTGGTGTGAGAATAAAGTAGAAGGGCCCACATGACACCTTCAAAGCAGTGCTGGTAACCTGCACAGCTATTTTGAAGACAATATGCAATATAACAACCATTGTTAAATTCCTATCATCTTGATAGGAATTTTGAAATCCCATATCACTATTGTTTGGTTATTGTTGTTGTTGCTGTTTTTGTTTGTTTGATTGCTTTTTTATTCTTTCTGTGTGCTTCTTTCTCTTTAAAATTAAAAAAAAAAGCAATGGCCACACCAGAAAGCAAGCCCAGTCTGGGAACCAGCACCATGCATGGGCTGCCACTGGACTGAAACACACAGACCCCAGTGCCCTCCAGTACGTGGGCTGGCAAATAAGAAGTACCAATCCCCTCCCCTGCTGTAAGTGACCAGCTTATCTGGAGAAACACAGGCTGTGATGATAGCTATTGAGGTGAAAGGCAATAATTGTTTCACTAACATTGCAGGTCTAGGGCCAGTGGTCTGATCATAGGTTCAGAGGATAGTGGTACACAGTGTGACATCTAGGGGAGAGCTTCTTCTGAGGGTTGCAGCCATTGATGATTCCCTATGGTCTTGTTTTGAAGTCCTATATTGCTTCCATTGTTTTGTTGGGTTGGGTTTTATTCCCTTTTGTTTAGTTTGATTATGTCAAATCTGATGGCTGGAGCAGTTATTTCAAAGATAGCAAGATATATTATGGTAGCAATTTTGGATTTACTATTTGCTTATTTTGAAGTTTTTATTGCATTCATTGTTTTGTTTTTATTGTTTCTGTTCTATTTTGTTCTGTTTGATTTTTACTATGTCCAAAGTTATCTGTAGCTATTTTGGAGACATCAAAAGGCATTATGGTAACTATTGTTGATTCTGTAATGTTTTGAAGTCCTATATCTCTTACACTGGTTTGTTTTGATTCTTTTTATTCTGCTCTTTCCTCTTAAAATAAAAAATAAATAAATAAAATAAATTTTTTAAAAAAGCACTGCTGGTGCATGAGGTGAACAGTGAGTAGAGTGCAAACCATTCCACCAGGCCTCAGTGGGTTAGCTTCCTGCAGTGTGTGATACTTACCTGTGTGTGGTAATCTCCACTCACCTGATTGCTGTTTTCCCCTCACTCTCAACTACTGATGACCATTTGTTATGGATTACAAACTGGTGGTCAACTTAGCACCAGTTGAACTAATTCAGCTGGTGTTGAGTAAAGATGCTCCACCTGAAGAAAGTTGCCAGCATAAATAGGGACGTGGAGAAGAAGAAGGCGTTGTGGGTTCTTCCAAGAGTTGCTGTTTTGAGCTGCTGGTTCTCCTGGAGGTGCTTGTCATGCTGGCTTCCCCAATATGGATTCGGCCATTATCATCAGAGGAGCTCGGGACCTCGTCGGTGAGAGTGGCTGTGGTTCACGTTGCAGGAGCCCTGTTCCTCACATTGTGCATCGCTTCCTGGCTCCAGAGGGGAGGCTGTGTGCTGCAGAAGCTTGTCACGCTTGGCTTCCTGACCTGTGCTCAACTGTTCTCCATCATCGGAGGAGCGTGGGACCTCGTCACCGTTGGGGATGGCTGTGGTGCTCTTCAGGGCAGCCCTGCTTCTTCTTTTGAGCATGACTTCTTGGCTCCTAAGTAGAACCCTCAACCCACTGCACAGCTCCTTCACCCTGCTGGCATAGACTTTCTAGTTCCACCGCTGACCTGTGGCCTTCCCAGCACAGAATTGTAAATAAACTGGCGTGAGCCCTTATTGTGGGCTCTTAGATTCCCAGTTGGTACTGTGGGAGGCATTGTCATGCATTTGGGTCTCTAGTGGGACTCTTGCATGATGTTGCTGTGGGATCCAGGCCCATGGCTAAATATCCTGGGTCTTAGTGTTGTGGACAGATTTTCCTGCACTTTCTTGTGTTTAACTTTGGGTGACTATTATAAAACAGCATTACAAACCATGTGTCCTGTATATAGTTGTTCTCCATGTAACCCCTGACTACAACACCATTGGAGGCCTAGAGCCTATGCAGCCAACATTCTTCAAGGAGGGATTCAGTCTTGAAGGTCATGGCCTCTAGTAGCTTGATTTGAAAATCCTTTGCTTTTCTCTAATGTGGTGAACACCTCCCAAGATCATCCATCAGTGAAGTTCATCCTTTCCTAGGACCCCAACTTTTCTCCAAAGTCTTAGCCTAAAATCTCTCAGGTCTCCTATCTCAGTCACATCCCAGCCAGCCCCCTTACACCATTCCCCAAACCTGTCCTGTTCCCTTGCCATGCCCCCTTTTCCCACTCTTTTGAACCACTCTTGGCTCTTCATGCCTTTCCCAGCCTGTATCCCTACGGTTTACTGCTTGAGCATGTTTAGGATTGGCTGTGCAGGAGGAGACAGGGCAGGATGTAGAGGACATTCTGAACTGAAGAAGCAAGAAGTTGTACCATGCTTGAGAAGCAGTGGTGATGTTGTTGAAGAATGAAATAAGGGAGACATTTGACCTGAAAAATAGACCTCACTATAATGTGTCTTATAAGACACAAGCATGAACCTATGTTGATGAATTAACAATTTACCAGTCTTCAGTTGTAAATATGGAGAGACTGGCATATACCAAGACTGAAGCTTAGTTACCTGGCATTCCCGCTATTGGGTAGATTGCTTCTAAAATGTAGCTTGCCAACAACCTAAATGCCCCTCGACTGAGGAATGGATGAAAAAGATATGGCATTTTTACATAATGGAATACTACTCAGCTATAAAGAACAATAAACTAGACATTTTCATTCTTAAATGGATGAGTACTGAAAATATACTTCTAAGTAACTAAGTCACACATATATAGCTATCACATTGTTTCACTGGTGTGATGAACTGAAACAAAATCTATGTATATAGAAATTTAGTTAAGACAGTTAAAGAAAAATAATTTTGAGTGAAAAGTAGTTTTCTCAGGGTCATCTTCAGATTTTATTTTTAATGTGAAATGTTTATTTGAAAACAATAGAGCAATCACAACAAAAAAGATAGTAATACAGCAGGTTTGTCTTGATTCATTGAGGCAAAAGTTTTGTGCTGGTAATTTGTTGGATAATGTTTCATGTCTATATTTTTTATCCTAAATAATTTCTGGGAGTATAATAATATGCAGTGTGCTGATGATTGTTGCTCCCTTATTGGCTGATTGTGAAATTGTTTTGTTTTGGTTTCTTGCTTTCCTTTTGTTAATAAATAAATAAATAAAAATAAAACGTAGCTTGCCCACTAAATGTTACCAGGCTTGGGGTTGTTCACCTCTCTTTCTGAAGTTGGATTCCAGATTCTTGTCAACTTGAACAAAGAATTAAACAAAATGACCAAAAAACAGTGGCAAAGTGTTGGGGACCACAAATTCAAAATGACTAAGATAGCAAAGTTCATTTGAGAAAGTAAAAGTGAAGAGTGGAAGAGAAAGTGGCTCTGCATTTGAGCCAAGTAAATTTGGGTCAAGTAAAGAGAAAAAGAGGGTAAAAAATAAAGTAAAATCACACACACACATCTGGGAAACACAGAATGGGCTTTCATAGAAAACTATGATAGTACTAGCTCCTCATGGCTGACTTTCTTTTATATTGTCCAAATCCCAAGGTAACCTGAGAGAACTTCTATATCAGGGTCCTGAGAGGTGGTGCTGGGATTCCACACCTGAAGCTGACATCAGATCCAGGTCATCCTACTGAAATCCTCCTCGCGTTTTCCTGAGCAGTTCATATACAGGGTTTTGGTAATTGTTTTGCTCATATGGCCAGGATCTTGTAGTTAACAGGTCGCACCTACTTCCCCACATAGTTTATGACATGCCTCAACCTCATATCTCATTCCAAGAAAAATTTCACCTGAAGGGAGACTTGAGACAGATGGCATTTCCATTAGAAGCTTCCCAGAGGCCTCTCTCTGCAGATCTGTTCTTAAGATGCCTCCTTCATGGACTTTTCCCCTTCGCTCACCTTCCAGATGCCATCAGCTTAGTAATGACAATGAATGAATTAGCTCAAGCACCACTGAAGCGAATGGCTGGGAAGAAGGGCAGAGATGTTGGCACCAGGGACCCCCACAGGTGACTACATGGCTGTCAGGCCATCTGTAGGTGCCAAGTCAAGCCTAAGGATTCCTATTTTCTATTGAGGACGTGTCCACAGGGCTGAACTTTTATCCCTGACATCATGTGCTGGTCCAGTTTGGGTCCCTTTATTTACCAGGTAAGAGGGGTTGGCTGTGCATGTATACTCTGAGAAGAGAGGTTGAAGGGAGGAAGACATAGACTCTAAGTCCCACTAAATCCTAGAAACCACAAGTGATTGTTCTTATAACTTTTGTTATGGGGCTTAGATAGGTATGTTAATTTGGCTTAAAGTACCCCAGTTAAAATCTGCAAACATGTATTTGAATACATACCCCAAGATCACCAAACCCCGTAGCTCACCAAGATGTGCTATCCCTGGAGGAGTCCATCTAGGATCTCAATTTCAGATAGCATAAGGTCATGATCACAACTGAGCAGTTGCCCAGAGAACCTCAGGACTCTTGGCTCCTCCAAGAGTCTTTGCATTCTGACCAGCCTTCCTCTGATCTGCTCATGGAAATGACTTCCCAAGCAAATAACAGCACTGAGCTCTTGCTGAAGATTGAAGTAACTCTATTCACTTCAAAATATTAAGAATTTAGAGTTTTAGGGATTTGGTTTTATAATAGAAACAAATAAAGGCTTGCCACATTGGCAAATAAAAACTGACAGTTTCAAAATTAGATTTGCCTGCCAAAAATGCCATTATAAATTAACCAGCAGCAAATTCTTCTCTAAGTCTTATCATAATTTAGGGAATAAAGGAAGAGCCTTGAACATCAAGATTTCTAATCAAAGTGGTCACTGAATGCCCTGTAACCCTAAACAGACACAGACACAGACACATGCAGAAATGTGGGGCTCCTGTCCAGGCTTCCTGCCAGACAGGAAGGTTTTGGTTATCTTTTTAACTGAAAGGAGCCTAATATTTTCTTATAATCAAGGAAAAACATTTGAAAATGCAGAAATGTGGAAATTAAAGAGCCATTGCCTGCCTATTGCTCTACCTTGGAGGTATCCTTTATTCTCTTCTGTCCCAACATGAATTCCAAGCACTCAGAATGACTCAATTCAAAGGATCATTCCAAAGCATGACACAGTAATGAGGACACAACCTAAAATGCAAAGTGATTTTAAGAAGTCAAGCCTTTTCTTGTACATGTGTGACCAAAAAATATGTGTGTTTAAATTTAAAAGAGACATATTGCAATAAAATATACACTGATATCAATCCCCCTCAAAATACTCCCCCTGGCTTCAAACGCAATTCATCATTCTTGTCAATTTCTGAAGCAGTTCTGGAAGTCTTCTTTCATGAATGTCTTTAGCTGCACTGTCATGGCTGCCTCAATGCTTTTAATTAATTGAAAACATTCACCTTTCATGGTCATTTTTACTTTGGGGGAAATCTAGAAGTCACACAGTGCCAGATATTGTGAACAAGATGGATGACATCACACTGTAGTGTGTTTATAAGTCTGCTTCCCTTTGGATACAACTTGGCAGCAACATCCACTCTAATTGTGATAATACCCCATGAAGACACTGGTGAGACAGGACTTCCAGAACTGCTTTAGAAAGAGTCAAGAACAATGGGATAAGTGTGCTCAAAGCGAGGTAGAATTTTCTGAGTCAGTGTTATGATTTGTGTCTAGATATCCCCCAAAGCCTCATGAAGTCATGGGGGGTGGGTGTTCAGAGGTGGCTGAATCTAGAGTGTGTGGTGCTGATTACTAAATTGGATTGAATTGGCATATTTCTAGCTAGGATTAAGGGTATGAGTATTACACTCACCCTGGAGTTATAGCCTGCATAAAATATAAGACACAGAAAGAGGACTTATGTGTTTTTGCCTGCCTGCTTGCCAAGGATTATTTTTCCTCTGCAATGTCCCTCTGCCATGCCAACCTGCCTTGGGCTCAGCTAACTGTGCACTGAAATCTCTACAAACTGTGAGCCAAAAATAAACCTTTACTTCTTTCGCTTTGGGTGTCAGGTATTTTATCTCAACAATAAGAAAAGTAACTAAGATGGGGATTAATGCCAATGTATTACTATAATAATCTTTTTAAAAAATTTAAGCATTCACCATGTTTTTGATTACCTCTTATATGTCTGAAATACTTTTTTTCTCCTTGTTCCCATCTGGAGGGGTCTCTTGGGTTCTGGTCATATGGATAATGAGCACCTCATCCTCTATCACTCCTGCCAAGAGTGGGGCAGAAGCTACCTCTCTGCTGTTCAACTGTAATGGTAAATTTTATGTGTCAACTTCATGGCTGCCTGTATATCTGATAAGGCACAATTTCTGGGTGAATCTGTGAAGAGATAAATATTTGAATCAGTGAACTGGATAAGAAGGATCTGCCTTTACCAAGGTGGAGGGACTCCATCCATAGGGCATCAGCTGGAGGAAAAGCAAATTCTCTTTGTGTTCTGTTGTACCCAATTTCCCCACCTCATCCTAAGGTCCTCAAGAGCTTTGGTCTCATGATGAGAGTTACATGATTGGTTTCCTTGTTCCCAGTCTTTCCATCTCAGACTAAATTGCAACTCAGCTCTTCCAGGTTTCCAGCTTGCAAACAGCAGACAGTGGGTCCTCTTGGCCTTTGTAACAGTTTCATTAGTCATAACAGCTTCCATTATGAATCTCCCTTTGAATACCTCTGTATGTCCCACTGGTTCTGTTTCTCTAAGAATCCTGACTGTTACACCCAGGAGCACAAGTATAGTTCCAGGGCACAAGTGATCAGCTCCCAGCAGGAGACTAACAGCTATTAAGTGACTGATGACCGATGATTTTGGTTCTCACCACTGCTTTCTCTAAGGCCCTGAATAATTGACTGGTCCAGGCCAGGATCAACAGGCTTCCTCACACAGCCCCAAAAGCACCAGTCACAAAGGGCCTAGCATAAAAATCACTTTCAAAAGAGTCCCACCAGGGCTTCTGATTAGAGGAGCCCTTGGAAGGAGAGGGGAGCAGAGAAAACAGGAAGGCTGAGTAAACTGCAGGGGAGAAAGAAAGAGATATGTGCATGTTTTACAGCAGTTGAATCATTTTAGGAGAGGCTGCAACTTGATACAAATCAATTCTTATTTTGATACAAATACTGTTGTCAGTGTGAGTTGGGGGATTTTCAGTGACTTCATTGATCAGATGATACAGGATAGGGATTTAATGTCTTCACCCTCATGGTGACCTGGCTTCTGCGGCTTCACAAGTCTGGAGGGTGAGCTGAGGTCTCCTCCCTGGATGCTGTGATGTTGCTAGTGCTCACCCACCCACACATTAGCATTAGTGGGATTGGGTGGCAAAGCAGAAATTATAGGCTCATCCTAATGAAACATACTAATGGAGTGACTGTGAGTATCAAGAGGAGGCTGACTAGAAGTCTCCAGAGCCAACACCAAGAAAATCAGACAAAGTCATGTGTCATGAAGGTCACCTTTAGTGAGGTGGGTACAATGTGACTCAAAGTGAGAAGTACTATGGGGACCAGGGAAAGGGAGAGGGCACAAGGAATGTGACTGACATTTGAATTTTGAATCAGAGGTTGATTTTCTTAATTGATTTGTCCTATCTACAAGTAACTTGTATAATGTGATGCTTTAATATACAGATACAGAAATTACTTAGTCAAGCTAATAAGCGTACTGTACCTCACCTTCCATAATTGCCCTTTTTTAGTGTAGCACCTGAAGTCTAGACTATTAACAAATTTCTAGTTACAATACATCATTAACTATAATCATCATGCTGTGCATTGGTTTTCTAGATCTACCTGACATAACTACAAGTTTGAACACTTCACCATTTTGGTTTTCTATCCCTACTACATCTTTCTGTTCTCTTCCTGTGATTCTACTTTTTGTCAATTCCGTATGCGTGAGAACACGTAGGACTTCCCTGACTATATCTGGCTTATTTCACTTAGTGTAATGTCTTTCAGGTTCATCCATATTATCGCAATGGCAGGATCTCCTTTTATCCTAAACCTGAATAATATTATAAATACTCTATTGTACGTATACATCATAATTTCTTTATCCATTTATCTGTTGGTGGACACTTGGGTTGTTTCCATATTTTGGCTGCTGTGGATAAAGCTGCAATAAACACAGGAGTTCAGATTTCATTTCCTTTGGATATATACCCAGTAGTAAGGTCATATGATCGTCATCTTTTTAATTTTTTTTAAAAAAACCTCCAGAATGCTTTCCATAATTTCTGTCAATAGTATGCAAGGGTTCCTTTTCTCTACATTCTCACCAACCCTTCGTTATTTTGTGTCTTTTTTGATAATAGCCACTCTAACAAGCGTGAGGCAACATCTCACAATGGTTATGATTTTCATTTCACTGATGACTAGTGATGTTTGGCATCTTTTCATGTACTTCAGGAAGGTAGCTATTCAAATCCTTTGGCTGTCTTTTAATCAGATTAGTTGAGTTTTTCCGCTATAGAGCTATGGAAATTCCTTATATATTTTAGATATTAACCCTTTATCAGATGTATGAGTTGCAAATATTTTCTTCTAGTCCATAAGGTTACCTTTTTAATTTGCTGACTGTTTTCTTTACTGTGAAGATGCTTTTCAGTTTGATGTAGTCTCATTTGTTTACTTTTGCTTTTGTTGTCTGAGATTTTAGCATTACTGTCAAAACACAAAAAAGAGATTAAAAAGCACAGTAACTGCCTACATTTTTAAAAATTGTTACAGTAAAAGATACATTGGCATTTACCCCTCCAAGACAATCTCCTAGCTTTGCACACACTCATTCCATCATTTTTGCCACTTTCTGAGGCAGTTGGTAAATATTCTCTTGTGAGTATCTTTAGCTGCATTGTCATAACTGCCTTGATGTTCTGAATCTACCTTTCATGATCATTTTGACGTTGATGAATATAAAGAAGTCATAAGTTGCCACATCCAGTGAATACGGTAGATGAAGACATACTGTAATGCTTTTATGAGTGTGTTTTTCTATTGAATGTCACTCAGTAGTATTCACTGTATTGTTTATAACACTTCATAAAGTCACAAAAAAGAACTTCCAGAACTGCTTCAATAAGTGGTAAAAATGATTGTCTAAGAGTGTTGGAAGCAACATGAAGTATTTTGAAAGGGAATTAACTGCAATATGTATTTTACTGTAATAATTTATTGTCTTTTTGACAGTGTTTCACTATACAATTAAGGCTGGCCTTGAACTCACTTTGTAGCCCAGGCTGGCCTCGAACTCCTAATGATCCTCCTGCCTCAATCTCCTAGATGCTGGAATTGCAGGCATACAGCACCACGTCCAGCTCTGCAACAATTTTTTTTTAATTTAGACATTCTCTGTATATTTTGATGACCTATATTACTACTGCCAAACCCAAAGCCAAGAAAAGTTTTTCCATTTTATTCAAGGTAATTTACAGATTTAAGTCTTAAGATTTAGGTCTTTAATCCATTTGAGTTTATCTCTGTGTAGTTCCCAATTTTAAGATGTTTTTAATTTTGTTTTTTGGCATGTGACTATTAAGGTTTTACAATATAGTGTATGGAAAAGACTGCTTTTTCTCCATTTCTAAACACCATTCCTGTGAAAAATAGTGCCTTAATTTATTTAAGCTGCTATAACAAAATACTAAAACACACATACTACATGGGTAGCTTATGCATAAATTTATCTCTTCCACTTGTTTAAGTTAGAAAGTTCAAGATCAGGTGATAGTAGGTTTGATATTTTCAGAGATCACTTTCTGGTTTGCAGAAGGCATCTCCTCATGGCTGTGTCCTCACATAGTGAAAGGAGAGAATGAAACCCCAAGGCACTAATCCCACCGTGAGACCTCTGCTCCCATGACTAAATTGCTTCCCCAAAATCACCCCACCGCCCTCCACTTTAGAGTGAGTATTTCAACATATGAACTTCAGGGCATACAACATTCAAAACATAGACAATTGGAATAGGCCTGTTATTCCACAGGTGAACTTCAAGACTGATAGAGCTCCACCTAGCCAGCAATCAGATCTACAACACAAAGTTAATTAATCTCTGTCTTTAAATCTAAAGTTCAAACAACTACAGGCAAAGAAATTGAGAAATTCTCAACAAGTGGTATGAAATCTGCCCCAGTGAAGTTATCCCCCCACTCAGAACTTTGCAAAGCACAGAGAAGAGTGTGTTCCTGAAGCAAAATTTGAGCCATAGGAGCAAGGACATAGGATGGACCAGGACAGGGATTGTATGACTCACAATAGGCTTCACAGCCCACCCTCTCAACCTTAGGAGACAACAAAACCAACTCCAGAATGCATCTGTGACGTGGTCACCAGTTGGTGCTTGCTCACAGTCGCATCCAACCTTTCACTACCACATATAGTTCTCTTTTCACAAAGGCAGTTTGGTCCTCTCTAGCCCTTGTGGTATTTGGATAACAAACTTATTCTCCTGAGACTGCTTTCAAAGTATGTAGCAGGATACCCCTCTGAATAGACAGAGCACAGGGTATCACTTTGATTGAAGCTATTAGAGGAATAATTAGGTTGGAAAATTTTGGCAAGTAGTTTACCATGATTTGATGGAGCCAGGCAAGTATAAATGCCAAGAGAGATGTAAAGCACTGACTTGGGCCAAGATGGGGAAATGCAATGGAAGGGACCCTTGATGGTCAAGCTGCCCAGAAACCCAGGACAGACATCAAGGAATTTTCAGAGATCAGAGGTGAAATAAACAATTAAACTTTCCAGAGGTCTGAATGGCAAACACCTGGAAGAAACTCCCAGTGCTGAAGTTATGCTGGGCTTCTCCTTGCCTTGCTCAGAATTCCTTAAGTTCACTCTGTCACAATCCTTCATAGAACAAAATTTTATATTCATAATATTAATAACCTGCTAACTTAATGCAGAGGCAATTAAGATAAAGTTGATTATCACTGTTCAACACATACTCAAAATGTTTGGCCGACAACAAAATAGTCTGGATAATTTTTCTCATCTAATTACTTCTGAGTACAGCCTGGGACTTCCTTCCCATTAACTCTCCAGCTCCAAAGCCCACCAAGTAAAGCCAAAGAACAATTTAAGCACTTTGTGGAAACAGTGCATGAAACCAGAATCAGTAAACTCAGCCAAAAGAGCTTAAGATTGAAAATTGCCTTTAACTCTGCTTTTCTGAAAAGTTGTCAAGTATCTTTAATTAAAACATATCCTTGAAATTCTTTTAAAATAAATGACTTTTAAAGAAATCAAACTTGAGCTAGAATCTAATTCTGACCTCTCAGAGGAAAAAAGAAGCTGTGACCCTTGACCAGTGTAAAAGGTGGAGCTGCAGGGGGATGGACTTCTGTTGGACCTATTTGAATCAACACTTTCTCCTTCCTGCTCCTCTTCAGCCACAACTACTTGACCTGCCACCCTCCACATTTAGGGCTCTGTCCTAAGATTGAAAAATGCATTAGAAAATGTTAAAGCATTATATCAATACCAATCAGGGTGCTATGGAAGCACCTGCCACTCCACTTTGCCATGAGTTCCAGGACAACAGGGGCTGTGACTGTAGATCTTGGTTTTCCCTACCCAGTAGGACATGACCATAAGGTTAATTCACAAAAGGCATTAGACCAGGGGAAGAAGTTTTCCAAGAAAGAACTGCAGTGAAGTGTAGTCATGGCAAGTATACTGGCATAGGATCAAACAGAATTTGGAGGTTGGAGGCTGGCTGTGCCGGGCTCATCCTGCCACTGCAACTGGTCTCATGATTCTGAAGCAAGACTGATTGATGGCCAGAGGCAGAAACAGGGCATCATTAAGTAGTTGGACACATACATGTTACAGAGAGACCCCATCAGCATCCGAACAGGCAGGGACATTTTCCCAGCAAAAGGGTCAACGTGCTGTAGCCACTGAGAAAGCACTGATGTGCTTACAATGGAAAGTAACACACTGGCCACTTCTGGAAGCAGAGATTCGTGTGTTGGTTTTAAAGACAGAAAAGGGGGTTCAGGGAAGAGTCTTGCATGCTGGAGTGGAAGAGACAAGCAGCATGGGAAGGAGGGGACAGGCCATTGGTTACCATGACACTGGCTGGCTGTGAGTGACCTCTGGCTGGTTCCTTTAGACCTTCCTGTCAGATCTGGACATAACAGATCTGAATAGTGTCCACAAGAAGCTTTTATTATCATAACATGGACTACATTTATTCTAAAAATGGAGAATAAAGATAAACACCAACAGGGCTGTACTCCAGGGCCAGAAATGCCAGGGAGGGATTGAAGGATGTTATTATGAATATACCTTTATGCTACTTTTTAATTTGAATTTTATGCTTCTTCCCACAATAAGCATATAGTACTTTTATAATCATCAAACAATATATTTTTTTTATCTCAGAGAAAATGGACACAGAAAAGAAAAACAAAAAGCAAAAGAGACAAACAAGTAACAACAACAACAAATCCAATAAAATAACATTATAGGTTTACAAAGTGAGATGATTGGAATTTGACAGTGGTTGTAATATTGCATATTGTTGCCTTCAAAGGGCTTGCTCAGATTGACAGATATAGACATGTAAAATTGATCTAATCATGTGAGTATTAACTGTTTTTTAAATAACTAATGCATTTAGTTGTATAGTCATTTTAACTATCTTATGTACACCTATATACAAATTTATGTCTTTTTCCTTATCCCTTCCTTCTTTCCTCCTTTCCCCTTATAATGCCTCTTATTATCTTCAAAATAACTGCCCATACCATCAGGCACAATACAATCAAACAAAATAGTACAGGATAAAACCAATGAAAAGTAAAACAATGGAAGCAATACATAGTAAAACAACACTGATTACTGTAATGCCTCATGTTATCTTGTAAGTAGTTGCCTATATCATCAGTCATAATACAATCAAACAAACTAAAATAGGATAAAATCACTCAAAACAAAACAATGAAAGCAATATAGGGTTTCAAAACAAGGTGATCAGTTATCAATAATGTGTTTTGTTATCTTTGAAATAGCTATCTATGCCATCAAATATAATAAAATTAGGCAAACTGAAATAGGATAAGATCAAACTAAACAGCTCAGTGAAAGCAATATGGGACTCAAATTCCGATGATAGATTAACAATGGCCACTGCCTTCCCTTTTTAGACACTTCCTCCCCTTTCATTTTTACAATATGTACTGTGTACTTTGAATCCTACTAACTCCTTTAGGGGTTTTTTTGTTGTTGTTGTTTTGTTTGTTTGTTTACTAGGGAGATAACATAATGCTCACCCGTGTGGCTCTGGGCCATTTCATCCAAGCACATGATCTTAAGTTGTATCCATTTACCTACAAGAGGCTTGAGGTTATTTTTCTTTATAGCTGAGTAGCTTTCCATTGGATAAAACTGCCATATCATTCTTGTCCACTATGTAGCTAATGGGCAAGCTACCCCTACTTCTTTCTGGTTCCCTGTCACATATAACATTGTTCTCTCTCTTTTGACTTTCAGTCTATGAACCCTTTTTTGAGTTTAATGTGTTTCTTGTATAAAGCATTTAGGTGGATCTTGTCTCCTGATCTGCTCTGCCCGTGTTTCTTTCCATTGGTGGATTGAGGCCATCTATGTTAATGGTTAAGGCCAACATGCCCTGCCTCGTCTCTGCCATGCCATTTTCCTGCAGTTGACTGCCCACTTTTCCTCTCTTCTCAGTTGTCTGCCCCACTTGGTGATATCCCTCTGCCACTGCTTCTGAAGCTGTGGTCTTTTTTATCTCTCTCTAAAATGTCCTTCAGTATTCTTTGTAGGGTTGGCTTGGTGGTCATAAATTCCTTCAGTTGTTCTTTGTCGTGGAAGTATCTTGTTTCTCCATTAATTTTGAAAGATAGTTTTGCAGGGTACATCATTCTGGGTTGGAAGTTGTTTTCTTTCAGGGCTTGAAATACTTCACTCCAAGCTCTTC
Organism: Dasyprocta punctata; assembly: GCA_004363535.1. Lineage (NCBI taxonomy): Eukaryota > Metazoa > Chordata > Mammalia > Rodentia > Dasyproctidae > Dasyprocta > Dasyprocta punctata. The sequence continues at coordinate 48,754 of RJWM01010494.1, read as the reverse complement.
TTGACCTGATGGTTTGTGTTGAGAAGTCTGTTGTGATTCTGATGGGTTTTCCTTTGTAGGTGATCTGTTTCTTTTCTCTCACAGCTTTTAATATTCTGTTCTTATGTTGAATTTCTGGGCTCTTGATTACTATATGTCTGGGTGTAGATTTATTTTGGTTATGGTTAGCTGGAGTTCTATATGCTTCACTTATCTGAAAGTCACTTCCTTTTCCCATGCTTGGGAAGATTTTAAGATTATTTCTGTAAATAGGCTTTTAATTTCATTTGTGCTGACCCCTACTTTTTCACTCACACCTTTTATTCTTAAGTTATGTTTCTTTGGGTTGTCTTGCAGCCATTTTATTGTTATTGCCGGGTTCCTTGTTATTTTTAAGAGATCTTTCCTTTCATGATCACAAGCTGCAAACCTGTCTTCAAGGTTTGAAAGTCTATCTTTAGTTTCTTTCAAGTGGTTTTGCCAACTTTCATTGGAGTTTTTGATTTCCTGGTTATCTCTTTAAATCTGTTTCATGTATTCTAAATCTTTTTTGTATGTTCATTCAAGATTTCCCTCATTTTCCTATGCTCCATTTTTTCATCTATGACTCCTTTAGAGTTGCCTAGCAGTTCTTTTATTATGTTTTTCATTTCTTCTTTTAGTTGAGTTAGTATTTCTGCTCTAATTTCTTTTATAGCCTCTTGAAGTTGTTTCTTTACTTCAGTTGCCATCACCTCAGAAACTTCAGTTGTGGGACTCCCGATCTCTTCTGCATTTACATCTTCTGGACTTGCTCTGTTTGGATTGGAGCCCAGAGACTGCCCTTTGCATCTTTGTCTTGACATATTCCTGGGTTCTTCTAGGCAAATGGGAACTGGAGGCCCAGGCACTCCTCTCACTGGCTGCAATTTCTCTCAGGTGAGACTGGTCCTTCTAGCCAGTGCTGATTATGGATATCTGATGGTTGTCACTGGGGTTGCTGTTACAGCACTATCCACTGCCTTTCCCCTGCCTGCTTTGGCCCCTCAATGGCTGGTACAGTGCATGCAGGGTCGGGGCTGCCACCCACAAGCCAATCTCCTTCTCTTGCAGGAGGGTGAAGACCTCTGTACACTCACCATCAGCCAGTTCAGTTCTCCAGGTCTGCTACCCCTGTCCAGTGCCACTCTCCTCCAATGCTGCCTCTCTTGGCAGAGGCCTCTGGGGTCGCCACCACTGCCATGGCACCTTGATGATGCATCCCCAGGTTCCAGGAGGTCCTCTCACACAGTGGTTCCAGCTCTGGGCAGAGGCACCACCAGCTACCACCTTCTTTGTTTAAGTGTTTCTTTTTACTCTTTCTGTAGGCTTCAATTTTCATTGTAGATTCTTCCTGGGTCCAGAGGACCCACTTATCTTCCCTACATTGCTATATTCCTGGGTCCAGAGGACCCACTTGTCTTCCCTACATTGCTATATTCTGGCATCTGGATGGTATCTCTCAGAGAGGATGTTTAATCTGCTGCTTACTGTTCTGCCATCTTGTTCTTCTCCCCCAAACAATGTAATTTTTAATTCATTCATTTAGGCCCAAGAATAGTGACTTCTCTGCAATACACCTATACTATACTGTACTTACACTCACCCACCTTATCAATAGAATGACAGGAACATTCTATATACCATCCCTTTATGCATTTGGAAGACTAGGCACTTGCCACCATAGCAGAATATTTTCTAGATTCACAGTGGGCTACCTGTAGTTCTTGCCTTTTTGTCTTGTGCTCAGAACAAGTGGCTGTCTAATTAGAAGGATCCCATCACTTTGGATGCTTCCTTCCACATACACAGGAGTCAGGCAGGCAACCAGTGCACAGGAAGTGGGTAGCATGGCTCACTGGAGTATCTGGGCATGAAAAGCCCAAAAGCTTCTATTCCTGGATACCCACTGAGATCCACATTGCCCTGACTCCACACTTGGCAGGGATCAAAGAAGTTCCTGAGGGTTGGTAGGGAGAGAGGACAAGTGAAACGTTGCTTCAGCAATTCCCACTCTCACACCTTCCCAATAAACATGAAACTGGGCACTGTGCAGATGTTAAAGGCATACCTAGGACGTCTCCTCCTCGTGTTGATGGACATTCTCTGGGACACAATAAATGTAGCACACAAAGCACTTAAATTTCCACCTCAGGCTGAGAGTTGACCTTTGTGAATTCATTCTCTCTACAGAGCTCTGGGAGGCAGCCAGTGCACCACCAGTCTCATTGTAAGGCAGGTCAATTCTCCTGAGACCCCAGGAAGTGACCCCAAGACCTCCCCAAAGTGCAGGAATGCAGTCATGAGCACAAGTCCAATCCTCAGCTTTGTGAAACCTCTTCCCCCACCCAGCGATGGTAGGATGAGAAGCAAAGAGCACCAAATAAACCCTACCCCAGTACAACAGCTACTTTTTGAGCCCCCTGGCAGGTGACACAGGGAAGGAAAATGTCAGTGTCTGTAAGCAGATTGGCCTCACCACACACTTACAGTTTTGAATTAAATGTGACTTTATACTCAGCATCGCTGACCTGAGCTCCCCAACTCTCTCTTAGTCCATTTCCTGGGATCTGGACATAGCACTTATAAGTTTACAGTTAACAAAATTTGTTACCATTTCAGTGCATTTGTTTTACATTACAGGTCAGATTTGTAGTATTTCTTGGGGATATTCCATACAAAATCTGATAGCCAACAAAAGCTTTGTATTTAGACCAGGAAATATAGCATTTTCAATGGAATTTGCATATACTGTAACAATTCTCTGCTGTGCCAAAAGTGAAAAATGGGGCTGCATGTCACTTAGCTTTCATTTGATCTAATGACATTCAGAGTTTAAGTAAACTGTTCTTGCAAATATGATCATGTAATTGGAGCATCTGTCTTGATCATTGTTTGGTAAATATGTCCCTTTTAGCACTAGTGCAAATGAAATTTGGAATATTTGGCTAATCACAATTTAACAGATGTTCTGTCCAGTTCTATGCAAGCTTAATTTTAACTGACACAAATCCCTTCCCTCCTTGAGTCCTAATTGGAGTCTCTCCAGGTCTATGGAGAACTAGAAAGGTGAGAAATTAGCAGTTTTATCACATCCAGCCTTGATTCTGTGGTTTTAATTAATTTAAGTGAAATCTCATTTGACCTTTGTAGTAGCAATCACTTAACGCATGCCTTGACAAAGTGTTTCAAGCAGCACGTGTTTTCCTACAATAGATCTCAGCCTCACTAAGTTAACATCTTTAGTATCCCACAGCAGGTCAGAGTACCACTCCCCATGAACTCCTGGTTGAATGTAAACTTGTGCACAAAAGGAAGCAGAGTTCACTGCAACTTCAGAACACAAAAAAGGCCACTTCTTGAATGAGACAGTCTCGAGTCCCAACCAGAGATACTGGTGGCTGTGTCTAAGGTGCAATGACACAGAGCCACCACTGTGAAGTCTAAGGCCAAGTCTTGACCTTCCAATGACCCCCTCCTTAGGAAAGTTGGCGGTCTCTGCATTGGAACATAATTTGCAGGTGCTGGTGTTTGTCTGGATCCCAAATGCTCACCCTCAATCTTAGGTGACTGGCTTCTCAAAATAAAATGCCTGTCTCATCACTCTGAATAAAAGTGAGATCCTTTGCAAAAGAAAAATATAAGCTTTTCATTCTCAAAACAAATATTTGTATTTTTCTCTTCGAAGGGATGATAGCACTACCGTATCTAGAAATCAGTGGAGAAGTTATATTCTGAGGAAGAAAAAGCTTTAGTTTGACTATAGGGAAAGTGCCTGGCCTACTTTCTCTGTTTATTTTATAACAAAGTTGCACCTTTTTATATACATAAATTAAAAAGACTTACCCATTGTTTTCCTCAAAGAAAAGCGCATATTGGTTTCCCTGATTTTTAATAATAGAACTGACCACCCAACCCTTGTTCACTGATGACCACTGCGATGCCCCAGAAGCTCAGATCAGGGGCTGAATGACCCATGCAATATTAGCCCCACCATTGACTGGCTGTGGGACTCTAGGAGTCAGTAACATCTTGCACCTGCAGTGTCTTTATCTCAAAGACAAGGGCAGATGGCATTGAGCTCCAGGGTGCTAGGAAGAGCAACAGTACCCAGAAAACACTTGTCATCATTGTATGGAGGGCAGACCTAGGAGGGACATGTTGCATGATGTCAGAGCCTTTGCTATTCCCATGTTCCCCTTCCCTTATACATCCTGAGTATCCTAAGGTTACAGTTTTACTGAGCATCTGGTACACTCTATCAGCATGGATGAAAGACATCATGGGCTCCATGATCACACCCCCAGAAGGATTTCCTGATGGCCTTTGCTGAGTGGCACCCATCACTTTTCACAGGAGAGTCCTATCTGTCCCTCTAGAATTGGGCAGAGGTCTGACCCAGATCAGTATTTAGGCTCATAAAACTGCCAGCCCAAGGGTAACACAACCCAAAACCACCTCTATCCAAGTGAGATCCCACAAGTCACTTAAAGCACTTTGGAACTATGTTCAGTTCACCACATTCAGTTCACCTGGATATTTTAAAATCCATATGAAAGATATCGAGTAAAAGCTTTTAAAGCAAAAGAGTTCTAAACTTCCTTTAAATAACCATGAAAACACACAAATTGAAAAACAAGTTTGCTTTTGCTCAGGGAGCATTTAGTGGAAAGAAGTTCCTTTTGATGCCAGAATATACACCAAGTGAGAATCCTAAATTCCTTCCCAGAAATCAGGCAGGCAAACTGCCCCTGGAATATCAGCCACAAAGCCAGATACCTGAGAATGCTAACATGCACATGTCATCTCTATCATTGCCTAGATCCTGCCCATCTGCTTTTCAAAATCAGAGTGCTAAAATTTGCACTAAAAAGTGACACTGGGTGTAGGGATATAGTTCAGTGGCTCAGAACCTACCTGGCAAGCTCAAGGTTGTAAGTTCAAGTACCAGTACCAAAAAATGAATAAATAAATAAAAGAGTGACACTGGTATGTATCCAACAAGCCACCCTCTGAATCAAATGCCAAAAATCAAGAAGATGCCTTTGCTTCTCCAGGTCACCTGCAATAAGATCCACCTAACAAAGGTATGCAGAACACATCACCTGAGAAAGTAGGTTGTACCTGGGATTCTCGCCTCACTCTCTTCATTTTCTCTGCCTCCAAGAACCACACTTTAGCTTCCCAGCAACATAAAAGCACTACATGAATGGAGCTGAGCAATGAGATTGGAGTGAAATCAGAAGCCAAGCTTTAGGCATTCCCTTGTCTGCATCACAGGAAGTAGCCAATCTTTCCCTCTGTACAAAAGGCAAGATGCCCCCCACCACCACCACGCTGTTCAGACCAGGGAGCACCAGTGAGTCTCAGACACTTTAAAACATGTTTCCCTTCAGCCTCCTGCTTGTCATGGGCTACTACGGGCACCCCAGGAATGCAAAAGAAGGGGACCCTCCAGCTCACCATTCTGCTGCATGCCCTTGAAGAGCTTTCCAGCACTTCCATGGAGCACAAATTCCTATTAGAAAACCAAGGCTTTCTGCAGACCTATGGGCAGTGGGTCCAGCCTACCACAAAGGAAAGGTGATGGCCTCCTGGTGGCAAACTGGGCCCTGGTCAGTCTCTTCTTTGAAAGACAAAAGGAACACTTTAACACAAGGCACAAGATGAAATTCTGCAACCTGAAAGAATGAGGACAACATCTTAGGGATTTGGAAGAATTCTGCTCAGTTCTGTTTATGACAGTTAAACCTGAAATACTTCATAAAGTGTCACTCAGATTTCCGATCAGATTCAAGAAACTATCACAATAAAGAGATGAGACAGGCAGAAGTAAGAAGAACCTATGAAGGAAGCAAAACTAGATTAGAATCCACAATGGAACTGCTGAGAGTTCTCTCAGTAAGGCATAAGGAATCCAATAGTGGAGAGGAGAAATGGGTAAAACACCCCAAAAGATGGTAAGAAAAGAGGGAGATATAAAATATGATAGCAGAACACAGAAACTGACCCCACACCTCTGAACTAACAAAATTGGTGCTCCAGATAGAAAGCAAATGAGAGCAGGAGGCTATTGGGGTTCCAGTGGCTGCTGATTTCACAGGGTTCCAGAGGCACTGGCAGTTCATGGGTATGGACACAGAGCAACATGTTCAACACGCAGGCCACCAGAACATGTGTTCTGATTAGAAACCTTGTTCTTCCATGTGGGTCATTAAGAGACAAATCAAAGCTGAGGACATAGAAATGGACAAATAGTGGATTAAAGAACCAATGGTAACTGCCAAAATTAGTTAGTGGTAAATCTAAATAAAGTGACTACAATTTTTGTAATTAATTTATGAAAAAAACTATATATGCAAAAGGCTTTCTTTCTTTCCTTCTTTCTTCCTTTTTTCTTCTTTTGTAGTACTGGAGATTGAACTTTCACTACATCTCCAGCCCTTTCTTTAGTTTCTTATTTTGAGACAGGGTTTCACTAAGTCATTAAGTTGCCCAAGCTGGCCTCCAATTTGTGATCCACCTGGCTCAACCTCCCAGAATACCAGGATTATAGGGATGCATCACAATGCCTACTTTACAAAAGGATTTCTTAAGTAAGAAATATTATATTCTAAAGAATTCTAATGTCAAGCTGAATTAATGAAATTGCTAATGATGGTAAGTGTTGGAGACCACTGTGAAGCAGTTCTGAGCAGGATTTAAAATTAACTAATTGACTTTCTATGTTTATCTGTGAGTCTGTCCTAGGCCTAGGCCCCTTGCCTGGTGATGGGAACTGATTCATAGTAAGTGAACCTCTATGAATCACTGGTCCTGGCTGAGGCCTGTAGTGACCTGTGAGGCCAGAGATACCTCAAAGGGCAAGATAAGGCCACAGCCAAAGATGCTTGGCTCAAATCCAATTGAGTAGATAGAGACTGCAGCTGCAGACATCTCACACCTGCAGGTGTCTCACTCCCACCATAAATGTCATCATGGAGAGAAGATGGTTCTCCTAAAATTGGCACAATTTACTACTTGGAGAAGTCCTTGAAGTGACTCCCAAGATCTTGCTCATTTCCCTGCTTTCCTCAGTATCCCCTCTCTTTGTTTATTGTGGAAATAAATATGGGTGGCCCAGAGAAGCTCTTTATCTTAGCCTTTATCATAGCCTCAGAGTCAAGAACTCTGCAGAGGGTTTTGATCCTCCTGAAGCCATAAAATCATGCCACTTGTCTCATTCATTTAAGCTTTCACCATACACTCGTTTGGAAGATTGGGGATCTAGGCCAGGTCTCCAATAGGTAAGTAAGGTAAAGATGCTGAACATGTTGTTTCTCATAAAAGATGTTGTAAGTTCTATCAGTGCCTCTAAAATGTATACTAGAAAACTATGTTATAAAACTTGGCTGAACAAAGTTATAAAAATTACCACAATTTAAACTTTAGGCATTACAAGTCATTTGAGGAGATACAGATAAATATTTTAAATACATGAAATAAAAATAACACAGATAAAGAGCAGAAATCACAAAATCAAATAACAAAAGTATGATTGAATAAAAATGAGTAATTGAAAAACCTTGCATTATTTGAAGCATGAATTAAAAACAAAAGCTCCAAGCTACATGTCTAAAATGAATGAAACAGTGTGTTCAAAATAAAAGGATGCATATAGGTCAGAGGACAAATGAGAATACAGAAATGATAATTTTACTAACAGAATAATTGTCAGAAATTTTCTCATGCAAGAAGAGAGTTATTTTATGTTACTAAAAGTCACAATAACAATGCAAACTTCAATGAAAACACAAAAGCAAAAAGTGTTAGAAGCATAGACAAAAAAGTCAGAACCACAATTGAACCATGAGTCTTTAATTGCATCATTCCAGGACAGAGTAAATAGGAGTGGACTGTGTTGGAGACTCGAAAAATAAAATATATACGTAAGTCTTCCAAAGAAGGAGAAGTAATATTTATAAAAATTAATCATATTCAAGTCACAAAAATATCTGAATAAGTTTTAGCAAGAAAAAATCATGTAAATCATATTATCTGACCGCAATATACTAAAACTTAAAGTTAATAATAAAGTTGGTGCCTCACACACACACACAAAAGCTAAGATTTTGGGGGAAAGGGCAACTAATAATTATCAAAAGAAAGAATGCTAAATGCCATAGCAAAACATGTAGAAAGTAAGAAAATAATATCATGTATCAAAACAACTATCAAGCCGGATGTGGTGGTGCATGACTTTAATTCCAGCACTCAGGAGGCTGAGGTAGGAGGAGCACTGTAAGTTCAAGGCCAGCTTGGGGTACAACGTGAGCACAAGGCCAGCCTGAACTACATAGTGTGACCCTGCCTCAAAAAACTAGGGCCGGGAGTTTGGCTCAGTGGCTTAAGTACCTGCCAGGCAGGTGCAAGGTTGTGAGTTCAATCCCTGGTGCCACACACCCACACACAAAACTATCATATGATGTGAGTACTCAGAGTTAAAGACATAGCTTTAAATACTTCCAGAAAAAAAAGGAGGAAAATAAATTGATATTCAGTGAAATTATAAACTGCCATTATGTTAGTATATGTATTTATCAGCTTTTGCTGTTAGTGCTACATCAGAAGCAATTAGAAAACTTCAGTGACTTACAGTGTCAAGTATTTATGTCTTGTTCATGAGTCTGCAGGTCAGCTGACCCTGGCAAGATATAGCTGGGATTACCTCACGGTGTATACGGTGTGTGAATTGAGTTCATATATCCCCTGTAGTTTCTCTTCCAAGATTCAGATTAAAATAGCAATAATTTCCTGAAATCTTTCTTTCTCATGGAAAGAACAATCCCAATTCAAAACATCCAAAGCTGGATGTGTGCTGTCCCTCTCATTCTGTTGTACAAAGCAAGGTTCACAGCCAACCTAAAGTTTGTAATGCAGCCCTCAGGGAGGCCACAGCTGGGTCAGGAAGAAGAGAAAGATGAAAAACAAAGAATCATTAAGCCATGACATGGTACAGAAACAATAGCATGAATAGAACAATAGGTCAAAAATGAGATGAAATGTAAGGGGGGAAATGCAGTGATGGCTCTTTCAATTGTTGCAAACATTAAAGGTAATGATTACATGTACAGAAGCTAAGGCATCATCTAGAAACATCTGGGAAACTGCTGGCTTCATTAGAGAAAGTTAATATAACACTAGTATCAAAGACTACTAAAAAGAAGGCAAAAATACACATTTGAAAATGAAACTAAAAGGCATTACTAAAAAAGACATTATCAAAAAATCAAAGGTGTATTAGCAAAAATCATTAGGTAATATAAAATTCTTTAGCAGAAAATCAATAAGATAGTAACCAAATAGTCTTGGAAAACCATGAATATATCCATTTTAATATTAGTAATTCTAATAATACACATATCAAGTCAACAGACCAAGTTATAAGGGTTACATGTCTGTCAAACAAAACAAATATCCATGTCTAATATCTAAAACTTAGAAGTCCTCTCTATAAAATTGAAAAAAATGAATTAAGATGCCTTCTGCTATACACTGAATGGTTGTGTCTCCCCAAAATCACTATGTTGAAGTCCACACACCAAGGTGATGTTACTTGTTTTTCAATCCATGTGGAAATGTAAAGAACCTAGAATAGCCTAAGCAACCTGAAGAAGAAAAAAACTAGATGGCCATCCAACTCATTTCAAGACATTATGAAGTTATAGTACTCAAAACAGTGCAGTGCTAGTATGAAGATAGATTACTTGAGCAAAATAGACTCCAGAAATATGTATTTGGACAATTAAGTTTTGACAAAAATACAAAGGCAATTGAACAGAGAAAGTAGAGGCTTTTCAATAATTATATAATAATTGGACATTTTATGCAAAAAATTGAATCCATAATTCATTGTACATACAAAATTTTATTCAAACTTAGATAATAGATCTAAATGTAAAACTTAAAATTATGAAGTTTCAAAAGAAAACAGATAAAATCTTTTACCTTTGGGTAGGTGAAGACTCCTTAAATATGACACTATAAGCACAATTCACAAAAGAATGAATTGATAGTTGGGATGTCATCAAAATTCAAAACATTTGCCCTTTAATAAACACTTAAGCAACTGAAAAACAGGGTACAGCTGGGAGAAAATAGCTTCAAGCATATATCTGCAATAAATATAGTTCTCATATTCAGAATATATAAAGAAAGCTCATGGGGAAAAATAGAAAAGAAGGAAGGGGAAATATATATAGATATGTGTATACACAAGATAGCTAAGATAATTGTACTATTAATTCTATTTATTCATGGAAAGAAACTGAGTGCTTATATTGTTTGATCTATTTTGCATGCCTGTGTCTTGTATTCTGAGCAACTATTCTGAAGATAACAATATGCAGTATACTGACCGTTGTTAATTTCCTATCATCTTGTTTTGAAATCCCATATCTTTTTTATTGTTGTGTTTTATTTTTATTGTTTTGTTTCCTTCTAATCTCTTTAAAACAAAAATAAACTTAAAAATATTGAAATTCAACAGTAACAAAAAAGTAAGAGAGAAAACCTGGGGATGAGGCTGGGGATTTAGCTCAACAACTCAAGCGCTTACATGGTAAGTGTGAGTTTGTGAGTTTGATCCCCTGTACCAAAAAAATTTTAAAAATTTTTAAAAAGACAAATATGGACACTTCACCAAAGAATATGTACAGATGGAAAATTACCACATGAAAAGACATTCAACATCATCAGTAATTAAGAAGTACAATTTAAAACCAGAATGAAAACTATTCCACACTTGTGAGAATAGCTACAATTACCAAGACTCACCATAAAGGAGTGGGGACCCTCAGCCACAGCTGATGGTTGTAAAGTGGAGTAGCCACTTTGGGAAATAGGCAAATTCCTAAAATATTAAGCATAAATATACAATAGAATTCAGATATTCCATTCATAGGTAGTTCTCACAAGTTATGAAATTATTTCTTGTGTTGTCTTATCAAAAATCCACACAAAGACTTATACATGAATGTTCATAGCAGCTTTTTATTTGCAATAACAAAAACTGTAAATACCCAAAATATGCCTCAACTGTTGAGTTTATAAATAAACTGTGACACATCATACTAAGCAATAAAAAGAATAAACTGTTTATGCACACAACAGCATGAGTGAATCTCAAAATAATTATTCTGAATGAAAGAAGTCAGATAAGAGTATGAGCTCTCTAGTTCCAGTTATATAAAACCCTAGAAAATTCAAACTAATATACTGTGAATAATAAGAAAGTAGTTGCCAAAGAGAAAGGGGCCAGGGAGAATGGGATGAAGAGTTTCTGTTGGACCCTCCACTGCTTTGAACATGATGGATACCTTCATCAACACAGTGGTGGGATGGCTTCATGGATAAGCAGACATGTCAAAATCTATCAAATTGTACATTTTAGATAAGTGAGTTTATCATATAACAGTTACACCTCAATAATGCTATTAACTGATGCATGTGAAGATAATGTTTTCAAGTAATGGTCTTCTATACTCTTCAATAACAGTATAAGATGTTCACAACAAAATACAAGTTAAGAACAGGAAGCTAAATGGTAGATAATTGTTCGTTATTTATGTAAGAAAAATAAAATAGCTCTAAATAGTTTATAATAATATATTTTTAAAAGATTGAAATATCTTAAAATGTGGACAGTCCCTGTATCTGTATGGTAAGGCTGTGGGAGATATTTTCCCCAGATTTTAACAATGCATTTATTCCTATTTGAACATACACACCATGATGCTTTTCATAAAAAAGGAAGATGTGTCTTCTGCCTCAAGCCAGGAGAGTTAGAGCTGTGCAGAGGTGCAGAAACTGTGCTTTGGTGAAGTTGAGGCTGAGAACATATGGAGGCCACACTATGATGTGGTCCACTAATCAGTCCTTAATTAAACTATGCCACTGAACCCAGTCCTCATTCTGTCCTTCCAGACCAGCTGCCTCATTCCAAACCGAGTCCGCCATCTCTGTAGTAAGGCACAAACACAAACACAATTTACTTGTCAGCTGCCATGCGTGAGTGTCAGACTATCACCAGGCTGACATCTCAAATTTACCTTCTCATTTAGCGTTGTGAGAGATTGATGCCCTCGAGAAAAATAGAGTTTTGCCCTTCAAAAACACAATCAGCTTGAGACATGATCTTTAACCTCTGCAAACATCTCTGCTAAGTTTCCTTAGAGTCCTGGGAAGGGCCCAGTCAGCTTACAAGAGGCAGCGGTGCATAAAAGAAAATCCATACAAAACATACCCACCTGTTCAAAGGAGCCTTCCACCAGCAACTCGATTATTTGTTTTTCTTTTGCATAATTAAAACTCACTGATATTTTTTAAGCAAAAGTGCAAACAATAAGAGATACCTGATGAAGAACTTTACTCTGGGAAGGACGTGCTAAGAGAACCATGCATGTTAACTCTTATTCTACACACCCAGAATGCAGACAGGGAAATGGGCTGGAAATATAAACAGCTCAGTGGTGCCAAGGCAAAAGCCAGCAAAGGAACACTGGAAGTAGTCTTCTGCATTTGTGTCCTCACAAACACACTGTCACCCATAACCATGGAGAACACGGCCAGTACCTTCACTCTGTTTAAATATGCTTCAAAAACATGACACCTTGTACTGCCACCAAGCAATGAACGCATTAGCAACAAATTTCAAAGAGCAAAATGAGAGATTAGCCACTGAATGAAAGCTCCAAATTCACAGTAACATCTTCAATAACACAGTATTCCTGCCATCTTCCCTCCTTCCATGTTAGGGGCTCCTTCCTCTTGCTCCTATATCCTGAAATATATTTACAGGTTTGTTTAACCCTAAAATACAAAAAAAAATGGGAGAGCGATCTATCTTCTGGGAAGATGGTGAGTGATGGGCAGCAGAGAAAAAGCCTCTCCAAGACTCAGTGTCCAGACACTGGAATATAGCAAATGAGGAAGAAAAGTAAAAGGAAAGTGAGTCCACAGGACCCAGGAAGGATCTGAATCAAGAATTGAAACCCACAGGGAGAGCAAAGAGAAAAACATCAATGAAGAAGGAGGTGGCAGGTGCTGCTTTCACCCTGAGCCTGGACTAATTGTGTGAGAAGGGCAGCTCAAACCTACAGATGCTTAGTAACTACTGGGAACCCCAGAGGCCACTATGGAGAAATATACCAATGGAACAGAGCAGTGGACGTAATGGACTGCAGTGAATGGTGAGTTATTTGGGTTCATATGTCCACAGGAGAGGGAGATTGACTGGGAGCCATCTTGGAGAGAAGCCAATTGAGTTCAGAACTCAGAGCAACTGCTGGACCTATCTAGTGGCTCATAGCTAAATTTAATCCAGAAGAAAGTACATGGACCACTGCAAGCTAAATGAACCAGACTTCAGCCTTGTGGCCAGAAACCAGCCTTAAATTTACTGCAAATAAAAGAATTATCCACTAGCCTACTGCAAAGCTACTGTTGGTCTGCTGGAATTAATATGGATCTGGACTCTCTCTGCCCACATCATCTGCTAATGACAGCAGAGACACAACTTGAAGTGGATGATTTTTTACCTTTTTACTTTCTCTCATTTTTTGTTTTTGTTTTGTTTTGTTTTTTCTTCAGTGTTTGTTCTTCTTTTTATATAAGCACGAACACAGTTTCTAGTTGTTGTTGTTCTATTCTGTTTTTTTCTTTTTCCTGTCTTCTTTACCTATTTCCCAAAGTTTGTGTGATCTTCCTTTGTCCTCCAGCCTTACTTCTAATCTCTTCCTCCTCTTCTATTTCCCTACTTTCCCCCTACCCCTTTTAAGTTTTCTCCCCTGAGGGTAAAATTGTCATATTGAGGGCTTATTTACTACATACAATTTTCTGGTTAATTTTAGATTTTGTTACATAACCACAAATCTAGCTCATACACTAAAGGTGGCAAAGTAATGGTTACTTCAGTTTGTCATTTTCTAGGCTGTATTTGATGCCATGGTTAGTGCTGATTGTACCACTTTAGCCAAAGTGACATAATTTCTCTAACCAGTTGTTCTTCCTGATATAAAAAGACTGAGATTGTCTAAGGGTCATAACAAATGCTATTGGTCAGTGCCAAGGAACCAAGGACTTGGTCAAGTAGGCAACAATTTCTTATCCCCAATAAATTGAAGAGGTAAGATCTTGCACAGACTCAAAACCAAAAACCAGCTATACCTGGAAGGCATATCTGAGAAATAGTCATTTCTTAAGGGTTCAAAATACCAGCAATAAATCTACTCACTATAGGCAATTTTGAAACATCGACCCTGGATGTAATTTTAAAAGGGGTGGGAGGAAGAAAGTGAAAAAGCATTTAAACAACATACAACCCCAGACTTTCAGATCACCAAAGATAAACCTAGGGGACACCCACCTAGACACTGTGATGTGGGAACAGCAAAAGTAACAAAGTAAATGAATGCTTCAGAAAAAGTCAAACAGAAATAACTTCTCAAGTAATTACAGATATGGTGATCATAATGAAAAATATGCTTAGTGACTCTAGAGAAGGTACAGATAAAAAAATAGAGGAGCTTAGAAAAATGATGGAAACCATGAATGCCCAAAATAGGGAAGAAATAGAATCTATGACACAGATTCAAACAGATATCCAGGAGATTACAAACTCAATTGAAAGTATATGCAGCATAATGAGCCAATAGAAGAACAGAATCTCAGATATAGAAGAAGGGATTATAGTTAGTAATCTTGAAAAGAAAGATTTCTTAAAAATAACAAGGAATAGCCAGGCATGGTTGCACATGCCTATATTTCCAGCACTGTGGAGGAAAAGGGAAGAGGATTGCTGTGAGCTCAAGGCCAGCATGAACTGCATAGTAAGACCCTGTCTCAAAAAAAAAAAAGTAAGGAAGCATGAGAATTCAATCTAGCAGTTGCTAGATAATTCAAAGAAGAATAACAAAAGATTGATCAGAGTCAATGAAAAAACAGGAAATAACACAAATGACATAAAAAACCTGTTAACAGATGTCATGGCAGAAAACATCTTTGATAGGGAAAAAGAACTTGACATACTGATAAGTGAGGCATATGGAACTCCAATTAGCCATTATCAAAAAATCTGCAGCAAAGCACATAATAGTGAAGATTCCAGAAATTCAATTCAAGAACAAAATATTAAAAGCTGTTAGAGAAAAGAAACAAATCACCTATAATGGAAAGCTCATCAGAATCATAGTCGACTTCTCAACACAAATCTTTAAAAGTCAAGGAGAGCTTGGAATGAAGTATTTCAATGCCTAAAAGTAAACAACCTCAAATTTAGATTGATGTACCCCACAACACTATCTTTTAAAATTAATGGAGAAATAAGATACTTCCATGACAAAGAATATATGAGGAAATTCATGAACACAAAACCAGCATTCCAAAATGTTTTGAAGGCTATTCTAGAAAGTGATAACAAGGATTAAAACTCCTTGAATTCCAACAGAAAGAAGCTACCAGGCAAAGCAAACAAACAGAGAGGAAAGAAAGAACCAACAGGGAAACAACATGACAAAAATATGTCAATACATCTCAGTTATAATCATCAGTAGAAATGGTCTCAATTCACCCATCAAGAGAAACACACTTACAGATTGGATCAAGAAGCAAAATTCAACACATTTAACTCAAAAAGATATTCATAGACTAAAAGTAAAAGGATGGAAAACAATACTCCATGTAGCAGGAACCCATAAAAGAGTAGAAATAGTTATTCTATCTGCAGTCAAAGCAAATTTCTAGCCAAGACTGACCAAGAAAGACAAAAAAGGTGACTATATCCTTATAAAAGGAACAGCTCAAGAGGAGGAGATAACAATCACAAATATATATGTGACAAATGCCAGTGCACACAAATATATAAAACAAATAATGATGGACATGAAAAATCAAATAAGTACTAATGCATTTACAATGGGGAACCTCAGTACCACACTGTCACAAATAGACAGATCAACTAGACAAAAAAATCAACAATGAAATATTAGAAGTGGACCAAACTATGGAACAAATGGACTTAGTAGATATCTACAGAGTGTTCCACCCCACAACATCAGAATACACATTCTTTTCTGCGCATTGTATATTTCCCTAAATAGACCACATATTAGCTTAAAGAACATGCTTAAGTAAATGCAAAGGAATTGAAACTATCCCATGAGTATATCAGTATACCTGATAATAATGTGATGTAATTAGACATCAATAACAAAAGAAACCACAAGAACTTTGTAAACACATTAAAATTAAATAACACCCTACTGAACAACCACAGGGTCACAGATGAAAGTAAGAAGAAATTAGATAGTTCTACAATTAAATGATAATGCCAATACAACATACTAGAACTTATGGGACACAATGAAAGCAGTCCTCTGAGGAAAGTTTATAGCAGTGAATACCCATATCAGGAAAATAGAGAATTCAGATAAACAGCTTAATGTTGAACCTCAAACTTCTAGAAAAAGAAGAGCAAGTCAAACACAAAGCACAGATCAGAGCAGAAATGAATGCAATAGAGACTAAGAAAACACTACAAAGAATCAATGAATTGGAAAGTTGGCTCTTTGAATGATTAAATAAAATTAACACCCTTAGCTAACTTTATAAAAAAATGACTTAAATCCATGCAATTAGGAATGAAAAGGGTGGAATCACAAAAGATCCTGCAGAATTCCACAGGATCATCAATGCCAACTTTGAGAACTCGTATTCTAATAAGTTAGAAAATGTAGAAGAAATGGACAGATTCCTACATACATATGAATTACCAAATCTGAATCAAGAAGATATAAAAATCCTATGTAAAGTACATCAGTCAGTGAAATTGAAGATGTAATTGAAAACCTACCAACAAAAAAAGCACAGACTCTAATGGATTTGCTGCTGAATTCTACAAGAAATTTAGAGAACACCTAATATGGCAAATTCTCAATATCTTTAATAAAATTAAAGGAAAGCAACGCCAGAGAAGGACCCAATCAAGAAAAATAATTACAGCCTAATCTCCCTAATTAACATAAGTGCAAAATTCCTCAATAAGACAGTGGCAAACACAATGCAGTAAATCATGAAGAAGTTTATACACCATGATAAAATAGGATTCACCCCAGGGATACAGAGATGGGTCAACATATGCAAAGCAATAAACGTAATACACCATATTAACTGAACCAAGGACAAAAACCATCTGATCGTCCTAATAGATGCAGAAAAAAACATATGATGAACTTCAACTTCGTGTTAAAACCATTCAGAAAATTGGAATAGATGGTCTTTACCTCAATCTGATAAAAGTCATTTATAACAAACCAACAGTCAACGTCATACTACATTGACAAAAACTGAACAATTTCACTCTCAAATCAAGAACAAGACCAGGATGTTGACTGTCACCACTCTTACTCAGTTTAGTTCTAGAAACATGAGCCAG
Organism: Dasyprocta punctata; assembly: GCA_004363535.1. Taxonomy (NCBI): domain Eukaryota; kingdom Metazoa; phylum Chordata; class Mammalia; order Rodentia; family Dasyproctidae; genus Dasyprocta; species Dasyprocta punctata. The sequence continues at coordinate 31,287 of RJWM01010494.1, read as the reverse complement.
AGCAGTTAGGCAAGAGAAAGAAACAAAATAAATAAGGATAGGAAAGGAAGAAGTTAAATTATCATTATTTGCAGATGACATGATAGTCTATATTGAAGACATCAAAACCTCCACCAAAAGACATCTGCATTTAATAACAAAATTCAGTAGCATAGTTGAATACAAAGTCATCACTCAAAAATCAATAGCATCCATGTGCATGAATAAGAAACTCACTGTGAGGTTAGTTAGGGAAACAACAACCTTCACTATAGCACCTGAAAAAGTGAAATACTATTAACAGTTTGTGTCTGGATGTACTCACCAGAGCTTCATGCAGTTATAAGGGTTTTCCAGAGGTGGCTGAATCTAGACTGTGTGTTTGATTCATAGTGCAACGCTGTGATTACAGATGCTGGGATTAAGTTTGGGTGATTGCTGGATCAGTCTGCTAAATGGATTGGCACTAGCCTAATTCCAGTAGACTGGATGCAGTGTAAGAAGTTTGTGCTTCTGTCTCATTGCTCTGGCTGTCTTCTGCCACCATGAACTGTTGCCTGTCTGCCACGTGCCACCCTGCCTTGGAGCCAGTTGAATATGGACTGAAACCTCTACAAATTGTGAGCTAATTTGTAGAGCTGAAACCTCTACAAATATTGAGCATTGGGTATTTTGTCTTAAAAATAAGAGAAAAACAACTAAGATAAATACCTAGGAATCAATCTAATGAAAGGAAGTAAAAGATCTCTGCATTGAAGACTATAGTACTCTGAACAATGAGATTTAGGAGGCTATCAGAAAATTCCTTGATCTTGGATAGGAAGAACCAATATACTGAAAATGGCCATCCTTCCAAAATTTTTATACAGATCTAATGCAACCCTGATTAATATTCCAACATCATATCTCACAGAATTATAGAAAACACACCTAAAATTCATTTGGAACCAGAAAAGGCCTAGAATAGCAAAGGCAATTCTGGGCAACTAACTCAAGGCAGAGCATATCACAATTCCTGACTTAAAAGTATACTACAAACCTACTGTCATAAAAACAGCATGGTACTGGCACAAAAAGAAACAGACCTGAGGATTAATGGGACAAATTAGAAGATGCAGAAATAGCTCAGACATATTCAGCCACCTTATCTTTCACAAAGGTGCCAAACACCTTCACTGGAAGAATCATGTCCTCTTCAATAAATGGTACTGAAAAAACTGGTTTTCACATGCCAAAAATTAAAACTAATCCCAAATCTTTCACCACACACTAAACTAAAATCAAAATGGATCAAATATCTAAATATTAAAATAGAAACACTAACTCTACTGGAAGAGAGAACAGGTAGAATTCTTGAAGATACTGGTGTAGGTAAAGACTTTGTAAACAAAACCCCAGTTACACAGGAACTATCACAAAGAATCAGCAAATAGATTTTATCTTATTAAAAAGTTCTTGCATAACTAGAGAAATCACCAACAGTATGAACAGGCAACATGCCTTGTGGGAAACAATTTTTGCCAGGTGTTCCTTAAACTTAGGACAACTATCTGGACTATACAAATAACTCAAAAAATCAGACCCCCAAAATTCAAAGACCCAACCCAAAAATGGGCATCTGAAATGAATAGACACTTCTCAAATGAAGTAGAAACAGCAAATAAATATATTAAAAATTGTTCAACATCACTGGTCATTCAAGAGATGCAAATTAAAACAATGATGAGATTTTATCTCACTCCAGAAAGAATGACTATTAAGAAATCAACCAATAGCAAATTCTAGCAGGGTTCTGAGGAAAAAGGAGCCCTTCTTCACTCTTGGTAGAAGTGTAGCCTGGTGCAACCATTGTAGAAATCAGTGTGGAGATTCCTCAAAAAACTAGGACTAGAGATACCACTCAACCCTGTTATTCCTCATGTTTAGGTATCTTCTTGAAATTATTAAACCATCATACCACAGTGATATATGAACACCTATGTTTATAATTGTACAGTTTGTAATAGCTAAATTTTGGAAACAACCCAAATACCCATTAACTGATGAATGGGTAAAGAAGATGTGGTTATTCTTATATAATGGAGTACTACTCTGCCATAAAGAAGGATAATCTGGAGACATTACTAGGTAAATGGATACACCTTGTGACAGTACTCTTAAGTGAAACAAACTGGACACACATATAAATACATCACTGCTTCTCTGGTATGAGAAACAGAAAGTTTAAGTAAGGACCAAAATGCATAATAAATATGTTGAAATAGAAACAAAATGTTCAGATGGGAAGGGGAACTAGGGTGGAGGAAGGGAGAAAGGAAGGAAGGGAAAAGAAAAATTAAAAAAGAAGGAAAAATGGAAACAAAGCTCACATAAATAAGGAGGGCAAGAGGGGTTGAAGGGAGCATAGAGGGATGGGGAAAAAAGAATAAAGTTGTGTCATGTACAGGTACAATTTCTCTATGACGAATGTGATCTTTATGCATATATAAAATGTATCCATAAACTTAATTAATAAAATAAAATACAAAACTAGAAAAGGAAAGGAAAGAGGTAGGGAGAGAGGAAGAAAGAAGGAATAAGAAATTTCAGAATTGTTATTCCATGCTTCTGTGAAAAAAAATCCTGATAACTAGCTAAAGATTTGTTTAAGATTATTTCTACCGTTAGCCTAAGGACATAGACTCCAAATGTTTTTTCACATTATCTGGGTCAATTCTTCCACTGTCTTCATTCTCACTCCACTGTCACTGAATTATTCACTTTGGAAACCAACATGTTTAATTTGTTCTACTCTTGTATTACATTCTAGATTATATCTGCAAGCATCCTTGTGGATTTTATTGGTTTCTTTTTCTATATTAGGTAAATGTTAACTTTCCCAAGATCAGAACTGGGCACTAAAATTGATCAGAAAAAAATTTCATCCTCCCATCCTCAAACTTTTCTTCTGTTTCCCCAGTTCACCCAGGTAAGCACCAATGCTGTTGGTGTCTGGTTGCTTCTTCTCTTAAATACATATGGTGTTTGTTCATTTAGGCTTTTTACAAAATGAAAAAAGGCATGTATATTTGATTTTCCACTATTTGACTTTGATGAACAAGAGCATACTATGTTCTTTTGTGTTTTTTTTCATTCTACATGATAATATATCCTTGATATCACTCCTGATCAGCTCATGAAAGTCTCCTTCATTCTTGTTGATAGCTAATTAGTTCCCACTTCATAGTTTGAGGTATCAGGGTTACCTAGCTATTCTCCTGTGTAAGAGACTTTTGATTGTTTCCAGTGTTTTATAATTACAAACAATGTTGCAATAATAACCTTGTAAGTATGTATTTTTGTATTTGGAAACTTATCATCGCAGTAAATGATGAATTGTGATTGCTACCAAAAAGGACATGTCATTTTCTAGCTTTTGCTAAATGATAATTTTGATTATAACAATTTGTATTTCCACCAGCAATGTAAATATCAGGACACTTGCTTCCCAACAACCTCACCAACATGGTGGGAAGATTTACCTTTTAAAAATTGTCTATCCATTTATCAGAAGTGTTATCTCAGTGTAGTTTTAATTTGTATTTATCTCAAAATAAAACTGAAATACTTTCATTTGTTTATGGGTAGCAATCAGTACCCACTGACAGATTTTTCAATTTAAGGAGAAAGTCACAGATATGTTTCCCTCAGATGTACCAACTTATAGTGTGTTATGCAACTGGCGCCCCTACTATTAAACAAGATTACACTAAAAGAAAAAAGTCTCAGTGTGATATATTATTTTCTTTTTTCATTGTTGCTTTTTGATTTTGGTTTTGGTTTTGTTTGTTTGCTTATGTCTTTTTGAGACAAGGTCACACTATGTAGTTCACGTTGGTCTTGAACTCACTTTGTAGCCCAGGCTGCCCTTGAACTTGCGAAGATCCTCCTGCCTCAGTGCCATGCCCAGCATGTATCATTTTCTTAATATGTCAACAAACTCTTTATTTCTGCTTTATCTTTAATATTCCTTTCCTTGTGATTTCAGATTGCTTTGTTTAGTGATTCTTGTTCTAGGACTTTGAGAAGAAAAATTAAGTCCTTTCTTTTAATTCTTTCATTTCATTTATTAAAATTATTTGGGACTCTAAATTTTCCTCTTTTTAGACATGTAGCATTCTGATATGTAGTGCTTTCATAATCATTGATGAATTCTGTAATTTGGGTTTTTATTCCTTCTTTATTTGTTTTAATAGAATTTTAAACTTTCAAAAGGAAGGGCCTTTTATTATTTTGTTAATACTTTATATTTTATTACCTTACATTGAGAAAATGTTGCTTACAGTGTACCTACTCTATGGAACTTTCTAATGTTACCCAACAGGTGATCAGTTTTTGTTAATGCCTAAGGTGTGTTTTATATATTTATTTATTATTTATTTTTTTGTGGCACCAGGGATCGAACTCATAACTTTGCGCCTGCCAGACAGGCACTTAAGCCATTGAGCCAAACTTCTAGCCCTAGTTTTTTGAGGGAAGGTCACACTGTGTAGCTCAGGGTGACCTTGCGCTCACTTTGTAGCCCAAGTGGGCCTCAAACTCACAATGCTCCTCCTACCTCAGCCTCCTGAGTGCTACGATTAAAAGCATGCACCACCACGGCCAGCCTAATGTGTGTTTTAATGTGAATGCATTCTGCTGGGACCTTCCGCCTGGCTGGGTGGAGTTTAGAATCTCCGGGACCCAGGCAACTAGGTGGAGCACACCCCAGAGTGTGGTACAACTAGGACCTTGTATCTGGGTGCGAGGAGTTCAGAGTCCCTGGAGCACAGGGTAGGCAGAACCTGCCCCTGGTACATGGTGTTGGGGCCTTGGTCCTGGCTGGGTTTGTGAATACATTCTGACAATTAATTGGTTGTTCACTATGCTGCATGGACATAGCACATATACCACATTTTTGTTTACTCATTTCCCAGCACTTGGGGTATTTCTGCTTTTCATTATTAATCATATGACCATAAGCACTCACATAAAAGATTTTATGTGGACATTTGCTTTTATTTCTCTAGTGGGTACCTGGAGTATAAACCTGGGTCTCATATTTAATTTTTTAAAAGAACAACCAAGAGTATTTCCCAAATTAGCTACACAATTAGCATTTTTACTACAATATGAGAATTTCCCCGGGTCCCACATTCTTGTCAGTACTTGCTATTGTCTTATCCGATTAGACCCCTGTAGTGTGGGTAATGATATCTCCTTGTGATTATAATTATATTTTCCTAATTACTAATGGTGTTTTCAACTTTCCATGTTCCTGTTGACCACTCATCTGTTTACTTTGGTAAAATGCCTATGAAGACATTTTGCCACTTTTAATTGATTTTTTTTCTTAGTTTTGTCAAGTTTCGTAGGTCTTTAAACATTCTAGATACAAACCTTTGGTCAAATATATAATTTTCATGCTGTCTTTTGAAATGTTGAAGTTTTTAATTTTGAAGAACTTCAGCTTATCACTTTTTCTTTCATGATCAAGCCTATGATATATTTCATTTAAGAAATCTGTATATTTCTTATTTTTAAAAAGCAAAACAAAAAAAGGTAGAAGTAATATGGAAATTCAAAAATAAAGTAAGAAATCAATACTAGGTAATATATTACATATTGTTATCTTAGAAGTGGTTGTTCAAGTTATGAAATCTAGACATATAAAAAATCAGACAATCAAAAAATGACAACACAAACTATTCTTTCTAATGAACTAACAGAGAATTAGTAGTATAGTTATCTATCTTGCATACTTATACATGCATACAGTTATATGTATTTTGAGCACTTTCTTTCCCTTTCCTTATTACAATATCTATTGTACATTTTGGATCTTATTACTCTTTCAGTTTTTTTAAAGTTATTATTTATTTTTTACACTAAGACAATACAATATTTATAAACATGAGTCTGATTTATTTCACTTATGAGTATAGTCTCAAGTTGCCTCCATTTACCTATAAAAGCCTCAAGATCATCTTTTTTTATAACTGAGTAATATTCCATTGTGTAAAAATGCCACATCTTTTTCATCCATTCTGCTGTTGTTTCCAAAATTTACCTATTACAAATTGTGCTGCTATAAACATGGGTGCACATATATCGCTGTGACATGACACTTACAATTATTCTGAGAAAATACTCAGAAGGGAAATAGCTGAATTCAAGGGGATTTCCAATCCTAGTTTTTTGAGGAATCTCCATAATGATTTTCACAGTGGTTGCACCAGTGTACACCCCTACCAACAGTGGAGAAGCGTTCTTTTTTCCCTGCAGTGCCACCAACATTTGTTATCAGTTGATTTCTTAATAGCAGTCATCCTCTCTGGAGTGAGATGGAATCTCAATGTTGTTTTAATTTGCAAAGAAATCTGTATTTAATCCAAGCTCATAAAGACCCTCTCTTTCAAAATCTCTTCTAGGAATTCTAGAGTTCCAACTTCTATGTTTAGCTTTGTAGTTCATTTTGAATCATTTCTTTGTCAATGGTTTGAGAAAGAGACCTAAATATGTATTTTAAATGTGTATATCCAACTGCTCTAAAACCATTTGTTGAAGTACTATATGATTTGTACACTGCAATCATACTTGTGTGTGTTATATTTTTTGCTTTCTTTTTAATCAACATATTTCACTTGCTCTTTTATTTACATTCTACTTCTTTTGATATTTACATTACAGTTTGTGTTTGTTCTGGAGTTTGCTTTTGTGTCCTACCTTTTTAAATGGTCTTATTTACATCCTCTCATATATTTTTACCTTTTGTCTTATTTTTAAGAGTATCTTGCTCTCCACCAGACTTTTCAGTCATCATGATGGACACGAGTCATTTGCAGACCATCAAGATGGCTAGGGTCACCAAAATGCTGGACAGGACTGGCTCACAGCGACAATGCCCACAGTTGCATGTGGAATTCATGGATGACAAGAGCCACTCCATCATCCACAATGTGAGAGGGCCTGTGAATGAGGACGATTTGCTCACCCTTTTGGAATCAGAGTGAGAAGCCCGGAGATTTCACTGAACTCAGCTTCTGGGTCCTGGGTATGGACCACCTGGAACACGGGATGAACTGCAACTATTAAAATACAGGGTTTGTATTGCATGAGAAAAAAAAATGAATAAAGAAAGAGTATCTTACCTACTGCAATTTGCCCATGAGACAGTGAACTTGTTCTACTTTCTTTTTTCCCTCTTTTTTATTCTTCTGCTTTATTTTCATTATGCACCTATATAAATGCACGTACACACATACAATATATTTACCTATACCTCTATCTTTCTACCTATCTACCCAGCTTTCTTTTAGCCTTAGGTCTACAACTATCAAAAAAGTATTAAATATGTTGAATACCAACAGTTTTGTTCAACAGTCTTTGTCTATGGCCATCTCTTGGTAGAATAAATTTATTTTTAGTGGATACCTGAAGACATCTCTTGCATTTAAACTGTTTTTTAAATAGTTTTGCTATCTAAAAGTCAGCTTAGCCAAATATAAAGTCCTTGGTTCACATTTTCTTTCATTGTGTTCTTTGAAAATCCTGCTCCGCTGATGCATACATGTTCTAAGTCTATGATCAAAAACTACAGTGAATGATTAAATTTTTTTTTAAATTTATTACAGGGCCAGTGATATAGCTCAGCAGCATAGTGCCTGCCTGGCAAGTGTGAGGATGTGAGTTTGATTCTTGATACCAAAAAGTGAAATAAAATATTAAAAATGTTATTATATTAAAAGACACTTTGTCATTAATCCTTCTCAAAATACACTCCCCATACACACCCTTGGAGTACACATCTCGTTATTGTTACCACATTCTGAAGCAGTTTTCGGTGTACTCTGGTTAATTGCTCTATACTGGCTATCTTTATGTCCTTAATCAATTCAAAATGTTTACCTTTCAAGGCCATTTTAACTTTTGGGAAGAGCCGAAAGTCCCACAGTGCCAGATATGATGAATGATGTGGATGAGAGTTCCCTACAGTGTTCTCATTTGACATAAATTGCCATACTAGAAGCAATGTGGGGCACAGAGCATGGTCATATTACAGGATGAAACTGCGGGCCAATTTCTCAGTCCATTTTCTATGTATATTGTTTCTAGTAAACCCTTATTGTATTCAGAGTTTACCATACTATTCCTGGACACAAACTCAGTTTGCATAACTGCATCAAGGTTTAAAAAAATTCTATATCATCTTGATATTGAATCTTGATTGATGTACTTTTTTCACTTGAGAACTAGTGATTTCCATTAAGGATTCTAAACCTTGATTTCAGGATCATAACTATTGACCCAAGTTTCGCCTCCTATGGTGACCTTTCTTAAAAAGCTGGAATCTGAAGTGGCATGATTATGCAATGTAAATAAAATTGACAGAAATTAAGGTTAATGTTTTGTTCATATTCCATTATTTGCTGTACATTTAAAACACATCTCTCAACAATAAATCATAATATACTGAGTGTACTGAACAACTTGAAACTTGCAATACATCTCACAGCATTCACCATTTTTATCATACCTCATATTTCTCATGTCCCATAGCTTGGTTTATCTAATAGTTCTACCGGAGTTAAGGCTTCTATGCATTATCCTGGTGGCCCATTTTCATAGGTAGATTCAGGTATGTATTCCTGGAAATTTTTTCTTTGATTAAATATTTTTATGGATTATCTTTTCTTTTCATGCATAGACATTTTATCTTTTTTTAAAGAGAATAAAACCAAGCAAAATAAAACAGCATAAAGTCAATCAAAACAAAACAGTGAAAGCAATACAGGTTTTTAAAACAAGGTAATAGGAAATCAAAAATGGCTATCACCTTCTCTTTTTAGAGGTTTCCTCCCCTTTCACTTTCACAATATCTATTGTGCATTTTGGATCCCACTGACTGCTTCAGTTCTTTATACTAGGGAGACAACACAATGCTCACCCATGCGAGTCTGAACACTTTCATCCATAAGCATGATCTCAAGTTGCATCCATGTGCCTACAAGAGCCTTGAGATTATCTTTCTTTACAGCTGAGTAGCTTTCCATTGCATAAAAATACCATATCTTTCTTACCCATTTTGCAGTTGATGGGCAAGCTACCCTTGCTTTTTTCTGGTTTCTTCTCTCATGATACATTGTTTTCTCTCCTTTGACTTACAGTCTATGAATTTTCTTTCAAGTTAGATGTGTTTCCTATATACAGCATATTGATGGATCTTGTTTCTTGATCCACTCTCCCTGTGTTTCTTTTTATTGGTGAATTTAGGTCATCTACATTAATGGTTACAACCAGCATGCACTGGCTTGTCTCTGCCATGCTATCCTCCTGCTGTTGGCCCCCTTCTTTTCCCCTCCATTCAATTGCTTGCCCCGTATGGCAATCTCTCTCTGCTGCTGTTCCTGGAACCATGGTTATCCTTCTGTCTCTCTAGAATGTCCTTCAGTAGTCTTTGTAGGGCTGGTTTGGTGGTCATGAATTCCTTCCATTGTTCTTTATTATAGTAGTATCTTACTTCTCCATTGATTTTGAAAGACAATTTTTCAGGGTACATCAATCTGGGTTGGAAATTGTTTTCTTTCAGTAATTGAAATACTTCACTCCAAGCTCTTCTTCACTTGATGATTTGTGTTGAGAAGTCTGCTGTGATTCTGATGGGTTTTCTTCTGTAGGTGATGTTTTTCTTTTCACCAACAGCCTTTAATATTCTGTTATTGTGCTGAATTTCTGGAATCTTAATGATTATATGTCTGGGTGTAGATTTATTTTGGTTATGGCTAGTTGGAGTTCTATATGCCTCACTTATCTGAAAGTCAAGTGCTTTTCCCATAATTAGAAAGTTTTCTACTATTATGTCTGTAAATAATCTTTTTATGTCATTTGTGTTGACTCATGCTTTTTTGCTGATAGATATCAGTCTTAAATTACTTTTCTTTGCATCATCTTCCAGTCATTGAATTGTTATTTCCTGGTTCTTGTTATTTTTGAGAGATCTTTCCTTTCATGATTGCTAGCTGCAATCCTGTTTTAAGGTCTGAAAGTCTATCTTCTGTTTCATTCAGGCAATTTTTCCAGTTTTCTTGGAGTTTTTAATTTCCTGAATATCTCTTTGAATCTGTTTCATGCATTGTAATTTCTTCCTATATTGTTCATTCAAGGTTTCCATCATTTTATTATGCTCTTTTTTTAAATCTATGTCCTCTTTAATATATGCTCAGCATTTCTTTCATTATGGTTGTTATTTCTTCTTTTACCTGAGACATTATTTCTGATCTGATTTCTTTTACAGCCTCATGAAGTTATTTCTTGAGTTCAGTTGTTATCATTTCAGAAATTTCAGTTGTGCAAGTTCCAATTTCTCTTTTGTCTGTCTCCTGGACTTATTCTGTGTGGGTTGGAGGTCTAAGATTGCGTTTTGCTCATTCACCTTGACATTTTCCTGAGTTCCTTCACACTAGCCTGTTGTGGGGTTCCATGTGCTTCCCAGGGTGGCTGTCTGTCCACATTGTAAATGAATGAGGCAGGCACCTGGGTTTCTCTTATCCCAGGTTTACAGAGAGGTGGTGGGACATGGCACCGGGCTGTGTAACTGAGTTGCATGGCTACACCAAGGCTGCCCTGATGGCTGCAGGTGCACATGTGCAGGACAGCTTCTTCTGCTGGTCTGTGCAGCAACACCAGCACTCCCCTGAAGGCAACAGGTGCACAGGGCTGTGTCTGCCTGCTTCTCCCCACCCACACTGGCATCCATGGGAAGCAAGCATTCCTGTGGTGGTCAGCAGGTATGCAGGACATGTCTGGATGCTTCTCCTGGCCTGTTCTGGTTACCTGCATGAAGCAAGCATCCTTGATGGCAGTCAGCTATGGATTATCTTTTTAATCTCCCTTTCAATCCATTGTCTTAACTTCTTTCATGCTCAATTGTGACTTTCATTTTTAAGTTCCATTCCACCAAAAAAAAAAAATGAAAAGAAATACTGTAGTTAGACACTGACATATTTAGCATCTCTTTCAGTAAATAAGTATTCTTGGTGTTATAAATAATTTTTACCACTCTGTCACTTACATTTTATCCTCTTAATGGTTCCCTTTGAAAATGTTCTCAATTATACTATTACTTGAAAGAATTATAAAATTATTCTATAATAATTACAAAATTACTCTATAATAATTATAAAATTATTCTAAGTTTTTTCTTGCTGGATGAAACTTTATTTAGATTTTGCTTTTCACATTTAATGCAACAATTTTGGTCATTCATTTTTGTTTTGTTCTGTGTTTTGTTTTCTTATGTGGCAAGGTAAAGCCAACATTCTTCTCCCAGTGGATCCAGTATCATTTATTGAACAGAAACCTTAACTGTTCCACAATGCCACCATTAAATTTAATCAAGTGTGGTAGTGTGTGTGAGTATTCCCCTCGGCTCTATTCTTTTAGTTGATCTAATATTATTATAAATGGAAAAAACTTTTAATTTTACTCTCTAACAGCTTTTGGTAATATACAGAAATAAAACTGACACTAAATTCAGTGGTTTTTTTTGAATTAGTATATTAGACGTAGTAATTTCTCTATAGATTCTATAGGATTTTTGTGTATACAAACACGCCAATTCCAAAGAATGACAACCTTGTGCTTTCCTTTCCAGTTACTATAAATATTGTTTATCTTTTTTCTATTGCACTGTATAACTCTGTTACAATATTAAGCAAAAGTAGTAAAAATGACCATTCTTATTTGCTTCCAGTCTAGTGGAAAAATATCTGAATATTTTACCATTTGATGTGACATATAGTGATTGTGCTAATATATGTTATATATATTTTACTTCCTCATTTTGTATGAGTTTTATCAAATCCTTGTTTCCCTTACTTATTAAAATATTATGTTTTTTATTCTGATAATACACTAAATCAGCTTGATTGATTTTTAAATGTTAAAGCAATCTTATATTCCAAAACATTAACTTGGACATGGTATATCACATCTTCTATGAATTGCTTAAAATTTTTAAATCCACATTTGAGTGATATCAAATATAATTTTTGTTTCCTTGCATGTTCTTATCAAATTCCAGATTTCACATTATTTGATTCCTAAGAAAGAAATGAAAAAAATTGGACTGCTTCTTTTTCTACTCTCTGGATTATTTAACACAGAATTGAGGTGGTTTCTTCTATAATTACTTGACACAATCTGTTGCTTTAACCACCTAGACATTGGGCTTAGAGTATATTGTGTGTATAAAAATACAGCTATAAATTTTACATACTTAGTGCTAATGAGAATATGCAGATTTTCTACTTGGATCAGTTTTTAAAATTTTACTTCTGAGATTCTGATAGTTTGTCTAAATGTTTAAATTTATTTACATAAAGTTGTTTCCAGTGATTGTCCTTTTTTGGTATTTATATAGATGACAATGTCTGTGGCAATGTACCCTTTACAGTCTTGATTTTTTTAATCACCGAGTGTTTCTTGTTTTTTCAGAGAATCAACTTTGGATATATTAATTCTCTGTATTGTCTACTTTTTCTAGCTCAGTTTATATTTTTATAAAAATTATTTCCATTTTTCAATTTTCTTAGGGATTAATTTGATTCCTCAGGTATTTGATGATTAATTAGTAGCTTTTATCCTATGATATACATTTAAATTTCAATCTCATTATAACATACTAGCTCCACTAACTACCATCTGATTTGTATGCCTTTCAACTTACAGTTTCTGACTCTGCTCAAATTCAAAGGATGTTATTATAAAAATTATTCATTTAACACATACCCATGTACTTACCCCTCTCTTTGCTCTTATTTCCTTTCTGTAATTCTAAAGTTTGTCTGGAATCATTTTTCTTCTACCTAAAAAATAATAATTTGTTTCTTTTGCTATTATCTAAACTGTCATTTTGTTTGTCTCAAAATCTTGTTTGCTTTCATTACAACGTATAGTATTCTAGGTAGGCAAATATTGTCCTTCAACCCATAAACATGTCTTTTTTTTGTCATTTGAGTGTCATTGTTTTTAGTTAAAAGTCACTCATCAGTCTTGTTCTCTGAAAATAATATATGGGTTAATGTTTGTTTTGCTTTGTTTTGTTTTTCTGTGTTCTTTTATAATTTTGTTTCTATTCAATTTCAGCAGTTTTACTATAATTTGGTAATAGTTTTCTTGACATTTATCCCAGTTTTATAGTTTTTTTTCAATTTTTCATTTAGTGTGTTTTACACTTATTTTTCTGTTCACTATTAACAGTTGTAAATATTAAGTTGAACTAAGAGGAATTGTCAGTATTCAATCATTGTTTACTATAAAATTCACATAGTTACTCCTAATATTTTTCTGTTTCTTTTTATTCCCACCCACTTGTCTCTCAGTGACAGTTCTGGAGATAGATTTATGCCGCATCTTCAGGGTTACTGACTTTTCAGTTTATGTAATCTGCTATTAAGTTCAGTCACTAACTGGTTAATTTTAGCCGTTCTAATTTTCAGTAGTAGAATTGTCATGTTAGTTTTTTAAATATACTACAATTCTTTGTGAACTTTTCCACTTAATCTTTTATTCACATAAATTTATTGAACATGAATACTTTAAAATTTGTTGATAACTGCTAACTTCATATGTGGTCATTCTACTTTTGATTACATATGCTTCCTTTTTGTAGGTAGTTTTTGATTTGGGGTTTTGGTTTAAGTCCTCACAAACCTAGTTCTACATTTTAATGAAATGCAAAACTCCACAAATAAAAAGTAGTGCAGAAGATTTATGAATTTTAATTATATAGCTTCCTTCACGAAATATACTTTTTCTTTTCCTTTCATATGGCCAAATGAGAGGAACTAGCAATCATAGATTAAGATGTTTTATAAATAGTCATTATTGGTTCTTCCATTTCTTGTTTACCTTTGTTTTGTTTTGTTTTTTATTTTAAAGATAGTAAAATGCAACAAAACATAATAGAACAAAGTCAATCAAAACAAAGCAGTAGAACTGGTACAGAACTTCAAAGAAAGATACTAGGAAAGCAATAGCTACTATAGTATATCTTGTTATTTTCAGATTAGTTGACCATTCCATCAGGTATAGTAAAATCAAACCAAAAACAAAACAGAATAAAACCAATAAAAACAGAATATGAAATAAAGCAAAAAAAATTAATCAGAATAAAGCAAAACGATGAGAACAATATTGGACCTCAAAGACAAGACAGAAGAGAATCCCTCATATTTGCTACATTGCATACTGTCATCTTCTCAAGAGATGCTCAGATTGCCAGCTCCAGGCCTGCAAAATCAACCAAACAATACAAGAATTTAGTTGCTTTATATACCATAGTTGCTATAAACTTAGCCAGTCCACCGAACCAGCAGGTTGCTTACCAGGGGTGGAGGGAGGGGGAAATGTCCTTGATTCTTAGACTACGTGATGGTCGGCCTAGGGGAGACACATCTCTTTCCCTTCCTGGAGTCCGCATCAGTCACACACACTAACCAGAAAGTCAGGCTAGTTGTCTTCTGGTTTGAACCTCCCTGCCTAACATGGTGGGTTCTCAGGAGGCACATCTCTTTCCTGTTTTGTTTTAGTTTGTTTGTTTGTTTGTTTTGTTTTGTTTTGTTTTGTTTTACTTTAAACCTTAGAGGTCCCAGACCAAAACCTGAATGTTGCTGACATATGTAAAGTTTTATTGCTTTTTATCTTTCTGACTTTATGTCCTTTGTCTCTTTGCCATCATTTCTAATTATTGTTATTATTCCATTCATTATCTTTATTAGTTAGGTATTTAAACATCATTTTAGAATTCTTTCTGTGCTTTTCCTAAAGATTACAACTTGCATTCTGTAGTTATCAAAGTTTTACTTCAATTTTCGTTCTCCAGTCTCCAATAAAGCTAAAACCTTGCTCAGCTTCCTACCAATGAGCTATTACTTTTAAAAACTGTAGACATTAGTAGGATAAAACTTACTCGAGACAAGAGAATCATTTGTTTAACTGTGACTCTTGTCTCAGGCCAAAACAACTGTTCAGTTCTTTTGATCATAATTTTTGGGGTTTTTGTCTGTTCCAAATTGTTCTCAAGGAAAGACTGGTTCAAACAATCTAGTTTGTCTTCAACATATCAACAAAGGTGGGAACATTGTTGCATAATTTGATTTGTGCAATGTATTTCAGGTTTTCTGAATATCCAAAAGCCAACAGAGACTAAGTATCATGGTGAATTTGGATGTCTGTAATGGGCATGAGATTTATAGATTTTTCCTGTCATCCACATTAGTCCAAGTACTTTGCAAGTTTGTTTTACTTGATCTCCAAAATGAGTACTTAATTTGGGATACTGTTATCATCTCACTCAATAGGGAGGAAATAGATGCACAGAGGATAAGTAAAAAATCAGGAGTGGGCAATGTCTACAACATAGCTAGGAAGTGATAGAGATGAACCTGCTAAACCCGACAAACGGCATCTTAACCACTGCACTTCATTTATGGGAAATGGCTACACATTTCTGAAAAACCACAGATACAAAAATGATAAGGCAAGGAGCAAGGCTGCAGCATGTGCTTACCAGACTTGAATGTATGTACTTGCCAAAGGAAAGAGCCAGAGAATAGGATGAAAAGGTATTTTGAAAGCGGCCTGTAACTGGAAGGACAAGTAATACACTTTAATAGGAAGGAGTTTTTTCAAAATATGTGAAACTCCACATTAAAGAAATGTCACTGAATAGTTCAGTAGTTACAGTGCTTAGGGTCAATAAAATTACACTTACGTGAGTTCAATTCCTGTGATGTGTTTCCAAGGAGAATATGCAAACCCCTCCATGACAAAATTGCACATCCCTCAGATAGGTTGGACAGGATGTTCCTTTCACATATTACCAAAGTAAGAGGACAAGGACCCACAGTAAGGGGAAAAGGAAATAGCAAAAAGGGAAGAGAGTAAGGATAGAGCTAGTTCAGAGTCCACTGATGCTGCTCCCTATCAGCCATCAAAAAGCTCACCTCCATTGTGTGACAGGTGTTCATCTACCCCTCACCCCATGCCCCACACAACCAATGCTGCCTCCTGGATTTCCATAGTGGATTATCTCCTTGCCAGGTTTAGTCATAAACTGCGGTGCTAGAGAACTGTCCACAGTGGCAGTTGAAACTCATATCAGGACACTGGAGACTTGCATCTTGTTACCGTTTATATTCCTATGGTCCCATCTCAAGCCTCATGAAATCATGGATGCTAGTGTTCATGATTTGTTTGTTGTCTGGTGCTGGGATTGAGGCTGTGAGTGCTGCACTAGCCTAGGGTTGGGACTGACATACAGTGTAAGGGCAGGAAGAAGCAGTTTGCACATTTTGCTGTTTGCGGTCACCACGGATGGCTGCCCTCAACCCTGCCAAGCCATGCTGCCTTGGAGCCAGAGGCGTATGGACTGAAACCTCCAAGAACTGTAAGAAATAAACCTTTCCTTTCTAATTTTGGGCATCAGGTGTTTTGTCTCCACAACGAGAGAAAAGTAAACAAAACACATCTCATTCTCCAAGGTAGTATCTCACTAAGATGACTCAGGTTCCAAATAAAAGGAAAAGCTAATAAATACAGAAAATCACATTAGCGAGGACATGATCACAACCCTCCTGCAAATCCCCATTTTAAGTTTTCCTGAAAGAATCATAAATTGAGATTAAGTTCAATGCTGCCAAAGTGAAAAATTAGAAAATAGATGTCTTAGTTACTTCTATCACTGCTGAGACAAAATACTCAACACCCAAAGTTAAAGGAGGAAAGTTTTATTTCAGCTCACAGTTTGTAGAGGTTTTGGTCCATAGAAAGCTGTCTCCAAGGCAGAGTAGCACAGCAGAGGGACACTGCAGAGAAGAAACTGTCCAGGACATGGCAAGGCAGGCAGAACACAGCAAGCAGCAAGCAGTGAGCAGGAGGCAGCAGTAGTAGCAGTGGCAACAGCAGCAAGCAAGCAAGTCTACCTTCATATTTCATCCAGAGTGCCCACACTTTGGGCACAGCCACCCAAACTCAGGGTGAGGCATCTTGATCCCAGCATCACACCTTTAATCCCAGCATCACACCCTAGTTCTAACCAGCTCTGAAAAGTCCTTCCTATGAGTTCGTGAGGTTTTGGGGGTACCTCTAGATACCAGCCATAACAATAAGTTCTATCAACTTTTCATGAACATAAAACACAAACAGCCTAGGGTTTTGACCACCATTAGCTACCATAGTTCCTGTGAAGACAGCATAGTATAAATCCTGAAAGTTGTAGGGAACCTGGCAAGGGGACCTTCTGCTATTGTTGGGACATGATTTGTCTCCAAAGTTAATATCTGGAAGCTTGGTCCCCAGTGTAGTAGTACTGATGTAGGGTTTAGGAGATGGACCCTTGTGGGAAATGATTAGATTATGTGATTAAGGGGCCTGTCTGGCAGGAGTGATTTAGGTCTCATGTGACTGGACTAGCTCTTATTAGAATGAATGTTATAAAGCAAGCCCAGTCCACACACCTGACCCCAAGGGCATATTGTCAGCTCTCTTCTCTGCCATGTTGTAATGCAGTCCTCACCATGACACCAGAACCATGCTGTTTGGACTCTCCAGCACTATTATTATGTGTCAAATAAACCTATTCACTTTTTAAGTACCTTTGGTATTTTGTTATAGCCATATAGAATGAACTAAAACTCCAGTCATCCCCTGGCATTTCCCGCCAGCAGAGGCAACTTCCCAGCACACACAATGAGTACATTTTCAGGAGGACCTGAACCTGCCCCAGGCCTGAAAATATCATCACTGTGATGAAGAAAAAGAAGAGGCGATAAGGAGGCATGATTTCAAGGTTACATCATTGGCATAAAGTTTCACATTCAGCTTACATTTAGCTTCCCTTATTATGTTATTAACAAACTCTTCCTCTTTTCTGATCCCTGACCCATGAGAGCATGAGTTACTGCATTAGGGAAATTACATCCCAGTCCTGATGTCTGTTTTTGTACAAACACCCATAGTTATTGCAGAGACACATATAAAGCTCAGGGGTGGAAGAGCTCTGCCATCTGAATTGCTAATGGTTTTGCCACTGTAGGGTTGAGATTCTTCACCACCTGCTGTGTGTTGCCCTTAACTGAGAGCAGAAAATGATGTAGCTGCTCAAATAAAAGTATAAGTGCTGTACTGAGATCAAAAATTAAAATAATCAACCACCGGAGCTTAGATTTAAGCCATCACTCACATGTTTTTATCCTCCAATGCCACCAATACAATTAAACAGCTGTTTAAAGAATAAAAAAATCCCTTGCACCAGACAAGAAAATGGGATACTTTCCATCCTTTATTCCTATTATAATGTTCCATTTTGTGTGTCCTTCAATTGTTTTAAGAGAGATTTTACCTGGTACGGTCAGTTAGCAGCACTTTTCCACCATTTTCCAGGCTGAAAGTATGGCTCTTATTTAAATAGCATTAATTAAGAGAAGCCTCTGCATGACAAAGACAATTGTCAATAGTGTAGATTGCAGCACCCACTTCCCTTTCACGTACCCCAAAGGATAGCCCCTTGTTTCTAAGGAAGAAGGGTCATGCAGCCTTCCCCTCATATTTCAGAAGCAGCTTACAAGAAAAAGGAAGTGATACCTCAGGACTGCACATAAGATACTTCTGCAGCCTGGGTGATACCTAGGAAACGTTTAGATCTGAATGTCCAGGCTGCACCAGCAAATGCCAACAGGCTGCATACCAGACAGCCCTATGCTACTTCTGTCTCCTCCCTCACTCTCCTTCCTCTTTTCTCAACTTACTGCTTAGATCCTTTCTTCCATTCTCCCAGGGACTGGGAAAGAAGGAGAGGAGCAGGAGAAGTTGCTGGAATTTAACTCCTACCCAGCTGGAGTTGGTCTGCTCCCTTGTCCCTGGACTCTCCCTACAGAGGATTTGGACCCCAATCTGGTCCACCATTGGCCTGAATCAATGCACCATTCATGTTAGCTGACTTTTAGTTGCACAAGTATACAAATGTCCATTTACTAGTGATGTCTGTAGCTTTCAATACTATAGGCAGTTCAAAGCACTCTAGATAGAAACGCAGCTTGGCATAGGAATTAATTTCAGCTGAATATGCCAGAATCCAGAAAACACAACCTATATATCAGACAGGCCGGCACCCAGAGAAGGCTGGTCAGCTAGAGATCCACAGATTTGATTTGGCTCCAGTGTCTTTCAGGACAGATACCTGGCCAGTTGTTCCATACTGCTAGATGTCATTCCCTTCTAGAGAACAGTCCTAAAGGAAAGAAACATCCAGATTAGAGTTTCCGGGTGACTATGGGCATCCCTTGGCTTGTCTATTTTCCACCTCCCAAACCCACCCAAAAGGAGGAGCTCGGTCCCCAGATCAGTATGTGAATATGGCCTTGCAAGTATCCATTTGGAAAATCACATCCCTTTATGGGTCCTGTGGTAGTTACCTGATTGTCAACTTGAGTGAGAAACACCCAGGTGAATTGAGTCAGCATGGTTCTGGACACAGAAGACTTAGTTTAAGGAGGATTGTTGTTGGCAAGATATAAAAGGAGAATTGGAGGGACAGATTTCAGTTGACATTCCCTGGAAAAGTTTCCTTAAGGATGATTTTCCTCAGAGGACCTTCTGCTATTCTCTTCAGAGGAGCTCAAATCTTTGCCTTTAACTTGGGCATCAGCTTCTGGCTTTCAGCACTGATTCTTCAGCTTCCATCATTGACCTTTTGGCCTGACATTGCAGACTCTATCTTCTAGCATCCGAGTGTGGACCCCTCAGTCTTCTACTGAAAATCCTTTGGCCTCATGATGTGGACTGGTATGGGACACTGCTGTGGACTCCAGGACTTTGGCTGGATCCTTTGGATTTCTAGCTTGTGGGCAGATCTCTTGCACTCTTCCACATTTGACTCTTCATCTGTCAAGGGTGGTCATTGTAGGGCAACCTTGTAAATTTTTGTGTCCTGCATTAAATCTGATTCAGAGTATGTGCATTCTTTTGGGGAGCCTTGCCCCAGCCCTGAAAGCTCTTATAAGCACTGACTAATATGGGTATTAGTATAGTGTCCTTGAGAACATTATCTGAGGGAGCTTATCAGATGTAACTGGTTTTTCAGCTTCTCCAAGGAAGAAGGTAGCTTGCTTGGGTAGGATAGATAAAGTTCAAATCTAATGCATAACAAATTCCCTTTTTCCAAGTTCCCTCACTCTGAGGACAGATGCTACTCTGGGTGTAGAAGACACCTCTGGAATATGAAATAGCAGATTCTAAATTCTTCTCTAACTGGTAGGGAAGAAAGCACAAGACATTATTATCGTTCTCTCTGCTTATAGTCTCAAAGATTTTGGTATCTACAGCCCTCTTAATTTCATGTAAAATATTTCAGAAAAGTCAAATTTGCCCTTGTCAGGTAAACTTTGACTTTTTGAAAGGAGCCAGATAATAATTCAACCCTAAATAGCAGTGTAGAGTGAGAGAAAAACTCTGAAATGTGTATTGAATTTTTGTAAGTACAGCTTACTCTTACTAGTACCTTAAAATTATTTCTACTCAAGGAGTGAGCAAAAATTTCATAAAATGCAAACATCAGGATACCTTTTCTCCATGAATTCTTTTCTATTATCGTAACATTCTCCACTTTCAGGCTTAAGCCTGGCTATCACTCCAGTCAAGAATTAAATGAACTAGGAATCATCACTGGTTCTTCTCTTGGCAGGAAGCTTATGATAAGTCTAATAGATTATACATGGGGAAAAATGTCTTACAAAAAGCAGTATAACCATCACAGTTACTAAATTTTCCCTTGGAAAATAAAATTGCATCTTAAAGTAAATGGTATATTTTCTTCTTTCTTCCTAATTTGAAACTTAAAGGCAAAAGTTTGGAGTTCCAACATGCACATTACTAAATTTTGTGCAGGCACTTTTCTCCATGTTAAGAGACTACCATTTGCTCTGATCATTTTAGATCTTTTGTCTGACATAAGACTCATTCCAAGAGATAAAGTAAACAATCAAGTACCATAAACTGCATGCATTTTACAGCACCCTGCCTCAACAAGACAGTGAAAAACATGTTAGTGTCAAAGGGTCGGCTTCATCTGTCAAGGAGTGACATTTAAAAGCAAAATTGGAGGCTAAAGGTGCAAACATAGCTTACTTAATCTATTAAAGAAGAGAAGGAGGTATTCTGTGGCACAGAACTCTTGTCAGTGTTAACACTTTTTGATAAAATCACATGTGTCTGTCAGGAAAAACTAGAGTACAAAACAGAAACAAGCTACAACCCTCAGCGTTTCCAAGAATAATGCAAATTTCTTACTCTGTTGCGAGTTCAGGGAGGTCCACAGAGCAGTAGAGCCATTAGCACAGACATCAGTATTCTGCAACCTAGAAGTGACATCACTTTTACCACCCTACTTGCTTGAACTGGTCAAGAGGCCAATTCAGACTTCTTAGGCTGGGGGAATCCAGTTTTCCTGGAGAGTCATGCATATGATATCGGGGAAACAATAACAACTCTAAGCACATCAGTTACCATCTTTGCACAAGTTTGGGTCTTAAAGACTTGACACTTGATACTCAAAGTTCTTAGCACTAACCACCCACCAATCATATGGAGGGTCCTTTACATGTATTCCACTTGGATCCAGGCCAATAAATCCTGAACCTTTAGGGTGGAGCCCAACAATCAATATCTTTTCAAAGTTTAACACATAATGATTATAAGGACTCCTCTAAGAGTTTTATAACCTCCCTCCTATTCTAAAAATGGAGTAGTGCCTTTGCCTGCCCTTGACCCAGGTGAGTTTAGATCACTCCAAGCTGTGGCTTCCCCAGCAAGTGTAGGAGAAGAAAATAGATTAGCCAGCATTGCTAAGGCAGAGAAATCTCCAACTTCAGTGTTCAAGAGAAACATCTGACAGGCTGGATAGGTTTACATAGGAAAAGGCCCCATTGCCCAGAGCTCTAATCCATGGCATCTATTGACATTTCCCAGCCCAGGAATCTGTACTTTCTCTTTGTTGACCAAGAATAGAACACATCGTTTAAAACGAGTGAAAACCACTTGAGAACAGGACTTTCAGATGACTTTGGCAGGTTCTAGCCTTTTTCTTCTCACCTTGTTCACACTGTCATTCAGTCCTTCCACCAGGTAGTCACTGACACACTCCAGGGGCCAAGCAGGGTCAGGCCTCAGACCAAGCAGAAATGCCTCCAAGATGTTGCAAATCCTTGTTTCTCTCTAAGTGCCAGTCCAGGCATAGTGCTTATGCTCCAGGGTTAGTCAGTCACAGGTTATAGGGTTGGCCTCCTCACCTATCAAGAACTTCTTACAGCGATAGAGTACTCAAAACAGAGACCATCAGGATCTACAGGTTCTGTACTCTTGTACAAGGACAGTAGGTGGCATTTCAAGGGAAGGCATCTCACCAGTAATCCCTAGGAGGTACACCAGGGCTCTTCTGGGACAAGTCTTCTTGTATGGTACAGGGCATAGTAAGGTAGAACAGCACTGCTAATACCGATTGTCCAAAATATATCCTTGGGATAAAGTAGCCAAAGATGCTAGGGCATCCCTAGTAGCTACAAGTTTAGCAGCCCCTCCTGCCAACAACAGATAAGCCAGACTTTGGTCCTAAATGACTGTTTCATTTGTCTTAAGATCTCTTTCCCTGTAAACTGGGAGATTAGTAGTTAGTATCTACACTATAAGGATTGTGGAGATGGCTCTGGCTGCTATCATAACAGGTGGAATGACTTAAACTGCAGAGATTTACTTACAGTCCTGGAAGCTAGAAGTCCAAGATCTAGGTGTTGCAAGGTTGGTTTCCCCTGAGGCCTCTGTCTTTGGTTTGCAGAGAGCCACCTTCTCTCTGTGTCAGTAATGGCCTTGCTTCTGTGGGCACACATTCCTAGGATCTCTTCCTCTTCTTATAAGCATACCAGTCTTATTAGATCAATACCTGCCCCCTGACTACCTCCTTAAAAGCCATATCCCAAACACAGCCGCATTTGTGGTAAAGAATTTCACATATGAAATTTAAAGGGAAATAATTCTGTTAACAACAGTGATGTTGTGAGAATTAAATGAGAAAACACACGTGATGCAATTAGCACAATGTCTGAGTTAGTATAAGCTCAATAGTGTTAGTTATTCCACCGTCACTGAAATGTGGCTAAAGCTTAACACCTGTCTATGTTCTGCTGCTGAGAAGAGGGCTTTCTGTCTCTAACAGAAGTGACTATGAGCAACTTTCTTCATTTAAGATACATGATTTACATACTAACTCTCTTTGAATAAGGTCAGGGATGCAGGTACCTATTGCAGAGATGCTCTGAAGTCAGGCAAACCTTAAGCTTTGGTGTGGAATCCCCACAGTACCTTCTGTGCTTCTTGACTGAACCCCTCCCTGATATGTCCAGCTACTCTCATCTCTCTGGATGGT
Organism: Dasyprocta punctata; assembly: GCA_004363535.1. NCBI lineage: Eukaryota > Metazoa > Chordata > Mammalia > Rodentia > Dasyproctidae > Dasyprocta > Dasyprocta punctata. The sequence goes on along the minus strand of RJWM01010494.1, from coordinate 7,814 downwards.
GGTGATGGTGGCTACTATACAGACTTTGGACTAAATTCTTAAAGTAGCAGTGGCTATGGTCTAGTAGAAGCTTAACCTTTGAATGAGTGTACTTTGGCTTGGCAGTGGAAGGCCTACTGATCTGTGTAGCATCTGTGACTAGTGTGACAAACCCTGACCTTTCCATGAAGAATAAATCAAGCAAATAAGTCTCTACTCCTACCAACAGCCTACATCAATCTTGCAGTCACCTGTTCATGACATCTGCAAGCAGGGGCAGGGCCTTGGTGGGTGAGAAGCATGCTGCCCATTCCTATAGTCAGCTTATCTGGACCACGGAGCAGTAGAACACAGACAGGGCACAGGAAGTCACTGAAAAAACAGTCTTATCTTATACTTTAGGAAATCCTCTGGATTTCCACTCTAGTTAAACTATGTCTACAAAGTCTAACCCCACAATGGGATTCCAGCATGTGCTAAGTGAATTTACACATCACCTTGTTCAGTTCTGATGGCAGCTCCATGAATGAGTATCATGCTTCCAGTGCGTGGGCAGGAGGGAAGATTAGGACCCAGACACCTGCACAGCCCAGGTCACACCACTAATCACTTGAACTGAGGTACAAACAGAGATATAAATGCTGACCCAAAGCTTCCCTCTTTCCACAGTACTGCCTGGTCCCAAACATCAGTGCAATGGGCTGAAGGTTTGTGTCCCACAAATTCATACTTTGAACTCTTCCTCTCAAAGTGATGATATTAGAAGATGGGAACTTTGGGAGGTGGTTAGTTCTTCAGATTAGAGACCTGAATAATGGGATTACTGTGCTTCCAAAAATGATGCTGTGAGAAGTTGGTTGTCTGCAGCCCAGAAGTGAGTGGGCTCTTATAGAATCCAATCCTGCTGTCATCTTAATCTCTGATTTCCAGCCTCCTGAACTCTAAGCTGCCTATTAGTTAAGTTGCCCAGGCTTTGGGGCTGTGTTATAGACTAATAGACTAAAATCAAAGCCTAAGTTTCTGTCTGGTCAAAGAAAACTCATCTCTGTTCCTCAGAGGAGAGGTTTTCTTTAGTCTATGGTTGGAAAAAGTCATGTTTAAGGAAACAGCAGCTGCTGGAACTATGCATGGAGTTAGGTCACTTAGCAATGTCATTTTTCTTTTACTCATGTATTCATTCCCATCTCTTCTTCCCCAAAATAATGTGGAGCAATTCCTGTTAAGGGATATGTTACCATCATTAATTGAATAGCAGGTCATAACTCCAAAGAGTAGATGCCAACATGCCAACCAAGAAGGCCAGTCTGTGACTGTGAATCCAGCTGGGTTCCAAAAGTCCTGGAAACCAGAACAAGGAGGGAAACAAGCTAGTAGCAGAGTGTTCATCAGCAAATACCTACAGGGTAAACATTTTCCTAACCCAAAGATGGAAAATCAGCATTTGAACTTTTGTTTCTCTTGCTTTCAAAGGCACTTTGTGCTCCCGAAAGTGTGAAAATGATTTGGTCACAGTTAGTGAAGCAGGTCGCTCTGACAGAGAGGAAAAGAGAGGAGTCACAAAGATGGTGCCCTACAGCCAAGTCAGCAGGCTGCAGACAATTAAAGAAACAAGTAGAGAATCAGGGAACAAGGCCCTGGGCCCAGCAGGTCATGCTGGGAATTCTTATTTCCTGCCCTCAGTGTATATTTCTGAGCACTAAACAAACATGTGGCTCAGAGATGCCAAACAACATTCTTATTCTCTCCTCACCTTCAGGATAAGAGAAGAGGCTGAAATTTGAGGCCTTAGGAAGAAGGCATAGGAGCCTCATCTATTAGACAAAAGTACTGTTTCACCTGCAGGAACCAAAAATGTTTCCATTTCATAAAGACCTAGGAGTTCACTTCATCAAGGACTTTGAAACTGATTTTTCTTTTTTTGGTCAAATGTTGCAAAAAGTCGTGAGTGAAATGTTCCCCTAGGACTCACCCCATTTACTACAATTGCAGCAAAATGAACAGAGGTCCATGGCCTATTAACTGGGGCTGTTGCAGTGAGTTACCATGGCAAGGGCAGCTGCTGTGGTCACAGTCAAATGCTCATCCCACAGATGACCAGGCCAGGGTCAGACATCTACACAGCCCCTGTGTGCAAATTCATATGAACAGGCAGGAGTTAAATTTGTGAAATCACAGAAATAGCATCTGGTCCAAGGAGATCAGTCATGCTTTGACAGTTTCTATGTGGTGATACCTGTCTGGGTGTCCTCTCACCACACCAACGTGATGGGTACTGAGAAAACTGGAAGAGGCCCTATCTCATCACCAAGGAAACTTCAGCAACGATATGATCCTAGAGGGTACAGCCCTGTCTCCCAAATAAAGATACCACTTGTACCTTCTCGGGGTTCTCTCTGCCCCCAAAGATCATGGGGATCAGGTCTCTTTCAACACATACGCTTCTCTGAGGGTCTCAGCTGCTAGCCTCAAATGGTCTCCAGTTTCCTCCCTCCTCCAGAGGGATGAGAAAAAGGGATTGGATTTGTATAGGGAGTCTGCTTTCTCAGGAAAGATACAAGAAAGTCAGAAGAAATGCTGACTCAAGAATTGGGCAGGGCTCCATTTCTGGGTTCCTGGGGCCAGCAAATCCCTCACACATACTTAGCCATTAACATAAACTGAAAAACCGGAAGATAAAATGAAAGAGGAACAAAATACCTGTGGCAAATCCCTCCACAGAAGTAGTGTGTACAGAGGGAGGCCCCATCCTCTGCCGACCCTAACCTGCCTCTGCTCAGGTGTGAGGTGTCATGTACATTGTCACAGGGTATGATCCCAAAGTCAGATGGTCCATCCTAGAGACTACACTTATGTATACATAGGCACATAATCTCCTGCCACAGCCCTTCACAGAGACAGAGTTCCCTGGGATAACTCTGTCCTGGACTTCAACCTTCAGCCCTCTCACAGCTGTGGTATATTCACAATAGTGCAGGCCACCACTTCTGTACCTCACTAGCCAAAAGGGCACTTGCTACTTTTACTCAGTTGTATGTCCTACAGTTTCCCTTTCCCTTCTCCTCTGTCGGTTTCTTGGGGCTGTCTCTAACTCCTTCAGCTCTACCATATATACAATTCTTCGCTAAGCACTGAGTCCTGTGCTTGCTCAAATATCTCACACCTGCACTTTCCTTCCTTGCTCACTTCAGCAACTCACCTGCTCCCTCCACAACTACATCCCAGTCTCCGCATTTCCCACCCGCCTATTCTAACTCATACCTGTCAAAGTTACCTGATCCTTATGTACGCCATGTTGGTGGGTTCTCCTTTCCTATGGAGAATCTCCAGACTTCCCATACAGCCTTTATGTGTATGCCTCAGACTCTTATCTCAGTACAGTGCTGAACAGACCCTCCCACTCACCCAAGACCACCCAGTATTTCCCAACTGTAGCTTCCAGGCCTCGATTCTGCCCCAAATTCTTGCTGCTGGCATCTCAGCTTTAAAAATCCTTTCCACCTTCTTATTTCCAGCAGTATGGTAGAATGGATGTCTTGAATGACCATGTCAGTGGAAAATAATTAAAGTGGTACATAAACTGTACATTAATATGTTGGGTAAACACAAGTGTCCTCAAAAGACACAATCAAATGTAAACAGGACACCTGGATGGGAGGCGGAGCCAGCATAAACATTAAACATTAAGTTTCTTCTTTGGTGCCTTGCATGGGACAGATATGGGAAAGAAAATAAAACTCAGAGATGACTCATAAAGACAAGACTTTGGAGGATTACATTTATCTGTAAGTATAAGCAAAAAAATAACACTTGCCATGCAAGAGACACCAAAGAAAGGTGCCTGTTTCAACCCTACCATAGGTGAAGTAGAAAAAAACTTAGAAGCCACAAGAAGTCCTCTTGCAAGTCTGTGTCTAAATTGACCTAGCTGTAGATCCAGAAAACTTCAAGCACGAAATTGAATGTGCATCAGTGCCTAGGACAATAGAAAGTTTCCTTCTCTAGAGGAAACCAGCCCCAATCTACCTCCTCAAAAGTCTACAGGTAAAAGTGAGGGAAAAGAACAGCTTGTTTTTCAAATTAGGAAATAAGCTGTGTGTTGTGTGAAGCAGCAAAAGTTTATTGTGATTGATACTGCAAAGAAATAAAAATGAAACATGTAAGCAAGAAGCACACAGGTCAAAAAAAGAATTTCTAAATTTGAAAAAATCATGAGGATTAAAATAAAAAAGAATTAAATTATCTGTATACCCAAAGTGTAAAATAATTGTACAGTTCCCCCTGCTAAGAATAATTAAAGTCCAGGGCATTATTTGTGAATAGTAAAAGAAGATTATAGAAGGCACAGAGAATGCAGACAGATTAGATACCTCCACACAGGTTCTTCTGTTGTTTTGTTTTGTTTTGTTCTGCTTTGTTTTGTTTTGTTTTTCTTTGTTTTGTTTTGCTTTGTATATCCCACACTTGAAGTCAAGTAGCCCAGAAAACCAGAAACACCAACAGATGTAGACAGAAAAGCCCCACATTAGATGTTCTCTTTAGCTGATAGGTCAGGAAACAACCAGTCTAGCAAGACAGAAAGTCTTAGATAGTAACTGTGCTACTCCTGCCAAATACCATACAGAGAAAACCATGTTTTTTTTTTTTTGAGAGAAAAAAAGACACAGAAAATAAAAACAAAAAGCAAAAGAGACAAACAAACAACAGCAAACCCAAAACAATAACAATATAGGTTTTCAAAACAAGATGATACAAATTTACCAATTGTTGCAATACTGCATATTGTTGCCTTCAAAACGGTTGCTTAGATTACCAGATATAGACATGCAAAATTGATCTAAACATGAGTATTAACCATTCGTTTCAAAGAACTAATAGAATTAGTAGTATAGTCATTTTAGGTATCTTATGCATATATATATACAAATTTAGGTTTTTTTCCTTTTTCCCTTCTTTCTTTTCTTCTTTCCCCTATCCCAGTTACTTTTCCTGTTTGAGCAGTTTCTTACGTTAAACAATATTGTAGGCTTTGGATCATATTTACTCTTTCAGTTTCTTACACTAGGGAGATAATATGGTATTTACACATTTGAGTCTGATTTTTTTCATTTATGAGTATGGTCTCAAGTCGTGTCCATTTACTTATAAAAGCCTCGATGCAATCTTTCTTTATAGCTGAGTAGTACTCCATTGTATAAAAATACCACATCTTTTTTCATCCATTCCTCAATTGATGGGCATTTGTGTTGTTTCTAAAATTTGGCTATCACAAATTGTGCTGCTATAAACATAGGTGCACATACATCACTGTGATATGTTTTCAATTCTTCTGGGAAAATGCCCAGAGTGGAATAGCTGGGTCAAATGGAACCTCTATTCCGAGGTTTTTGAGGAAACTCTACACTGATTTCCACAATGATTGCACAAGTTTACACTCCTACCAACAGTGGAGAAGAGTTCCTTTTTCCCCTTAGCCCTTCCAACATTTGTTATTGGTTGATTTTTTTCTATCTTGGCCATTCTTTCTGGAGTGAGATGCAATCTCAATGTTGTTTTCATTTGCATTTCTCTAATGACCAATGATACTAAACATTTTTTCATGTACTTACTTGCCATTTGTATTTCTTCGTGTTAGGAGTGTATATTCACCTCAGTTGCCCATTTTTGGATTCTTCGAATTTTGGGAGCCTGATTTTTGAAAAAAATTCTTTTTATGTTCTAGATAGAAGTTCTTTGTCTGAGGGACAGTTGGCCAAGACATTTTCCCAATTCATGGGTTTTCTTTTCACTCTGTTGGAGATTTCTTTTGACATGAAAAACATTTTAATAAGATGAGATCCCAATTGTTGATTATGGAAAGTATTTCCCACGCAGTTTGATTTTTGTTCAAGAATTCTCTGCCTACCCCTATGTTTTCAAGATTTCTACGTACTTTGTCTTCCAGCAGATTTAGTGTTTCTGTTTTAATACTTAGATCTTTGATCCAGTTTGACTTCAGGTTAGTGTATGCTGACAGACATGGGTCTAGTTTTAGTTTCTAGCATATGGAAAGCCAGTTTTTCCAGCACCACTTATTAAAGAGGCTATCTTTCTTCCAGTAAACATGTTTGGCCCCTTTGTTGAAGATAAGGTGGCTGAGTGTGTTTGTAGCTGTGGCTGTATCTTCTAATCTATTCTATTGATCTTCAGATCTGTTTTTATGCCAGTACCATGCTGATTTTATAATAGTAGCTTTGTAGTATAATTTCAAGTCAGGGATTGTGATGTCTCTTGCCTTGCCTTTGTGCCCAGAATTGCCTTTGCTATTCTAGGTTTCTTCTGGTTCCAGATGAGCTTTAGGAGTGATTTTTCTAGATCTGTGAGGTATGCAAATGGTATTTTGATTGGAATTGCATTAAATCTGTATAACAATTTTGGGAGAATGGCCATTTTCACAATGTTTGTTCTTCCTGTCCATGACCATAGAGGGAGCCTAGACTTCCACACCAACCAGCAAGGAAAAACCTTCTTTTCCCTATTCAGGTAGGAACAGAAAACACCTAGCAGCAAGTCAGGCATTCCACCAGCATTCAATGGTAGTAAAGCCACCCTTTTCTTTCTTGTGCCACATGGGGAGAAGTAATAAGGAATTTCCATACCCCCGCCCACTACAGGTAAGGTGTTGTCAGTGAGCAGCTACTCTATAGTGATGAAGAGTGGCCTTTGGGTATCATTGGAGCCAGTTAGGGGCTGGAGCTCTGCCCATTCTGTGCTAACAAGACAGACTATCCCTTCTTCTGCCAGAGTGGTGTCAGAGAAACAGGCCAGACAACCTACTCCAAACAAGACCCAGTCTAATAGCACAGTACCCAGTGCCCCAGACGTATGTATGTATATTATATACATGTAAATGTGAAAGTAAACAAGACAATCAATAGGCTAATGCTGAGGGGGTAGATATTTTAAGATTGTCTTACAGAATGTTAGATCTCCTGCTATAAACTTTCCTGAAATAAATGAAAAAGTAGAGAGGGCTATGAATTAAATAGAAAATCTTAATTAAAAAAAATTTAAATAAGAACCAAACAGAGGGCTAGGGACTTAGCTCAGCAGCATAAGTGCCAGCCTGGCAAGCATGAGATTGTGAGTTCAATCCCTGGTACCCAAACACACACATACACACACACACACACACACACACACACACACACAAAGAACCAAACAGAACTTGCAGAAATGAAAACATAAGAAATGAAATTTTAAAAGCTCAATAATTGAGATCACCTGTACAATGGAAGGAATAAAGGAGAGAATTAGAATGGAAGATGGAACAATAGAAATCACCCAATTCAAACAAGTTTTCTACCAAAACTGGAACGGAGCTTCAGGGAACCAAGGGACTATGACAAACAGCTTCACAGTGGTGTCATAAAGGACAGGCTGAAAAGAAACTTGATATAATTGTTATCAATTTCTGATCCAAACTGGGTTCTTTCTCCCTCTTGGAATCATGAAACCAACAACCAGATCAGGAGCTGATTATGCAGTGAAGGAAAATTTGATCCTTGTCCAGCAAATAAGGAGAAGCAAGGAAAAATGACTCCTACAGCTCAGTTTCCCTTTCCAAGGAAGGATGAGGATACCTTTCAATAATAAAAGGAGAAAGAAAATTTTGTTAGTGAGAGGGGACTATTAATAACTTTTCAAGAAGAGAGTTGGTATTGCTTTTCTTTCATCCATATATGGGCTACTGTCAGTCTGAGTCAAACACACATGGCCAGGATTGTGCTAGGGGACAGGAATTTAATTAACTCACTATATTAATTATACAATGAGATGGTGAAATTATGAGCAGTAAT